>PVJL010007374.1:0-79039 GCA_004026885.1 Lyroderma lyra | reverse complement strand
TCCCCAAATAAACATTAAACTATTGATTGTGTCCATGGGTTGTTTGTTCATTTCTTTTTTTCTTTGCTTTCAGTTTTATATTCCGCATATGAGTGAAATCATGCAGTTCTTTGTTTTTTCTGTCTGGCTTATTTCACTTAGCATGATGATCTCCAAGTCCATCCATTTTGTTGCAAATGGCAATATTTCATCTTTTCTTATACCTGAGTAATTTTCCATTGTGTATATGTACCACAGCTTCTTTATCCAGTCATCTGTCGCAGGGCACTTTGGTTGTTTCCATGTTTTGGCCACTGTGAACAGCGCTGCGATGAACATTGGGGTACATAAGTCTTTGCGGACAAAGGTTTTCAAGTTCTTTGGGTAGATCCCCTGAAGGGGGATTGCTGGGTCAAATGGTAGCTCCATTCCCAATTTTCTGAGGAAACTCCACACTGCCTTCCACAGTGGTTGTACCAGTTTGCACTACCACCAGCAGTGTACCAGAGTTCCTTTTTCTCCACATCCTCTCCAGCACTTGTTATGCCTTGTCTTGTTGATAACAGCCATTCTCACAGGTGTGAGGTGGTATCTCATTGTGGTTTTGATTTGCATTTCCCTGATAGCTAATGAGGATGAGCATTTTTTCATATGTCTGCTGGCCATTTTTATTTCTTCATGGGAGAAGTGTCTGTTTAGCTCTTCTGCCCACTTTTTAATTGGGTTGCTTGTTTTTTTGTTGTTAAGTCTTATTAGTTCTTTATATATTTTAGATATTAGACCCTTATCTGATGCATTATTTGCAAATATTTTCTCCCACTTAGTTGACTGTCTCTTTGCCTTGTTGATGGTTTCTTTTGCTGTGCAGAAGCTTTTTAGTTTGATATAGTCCCATTCATTCATTTTTGCTTTTACTTCCCTTGCCTTTGAGGACAGGTTGAAAAGTCAGAAGAATAGGCATTAAGTTTTCTTTGAATGCTAGGTAAAATTTATTGGTGAGACCATCTGATCTGGGGCTTTTGCCTCTAGGGATGTTGTGGATAGTCATTTCAATTTCTTTAATATTGATTGGTCTATTTAGATTATCCAGTTGTTCTTGGTTCAGTCTAGGTAGGCTGTAAGTTTCTAGGAAAATTTCCATTTCTTTTTGGTTGTTAAATTTAGTGGCATAAAACTCTCCATAATATTTTATTATAATCCTTTGTATTTCTGTGGTTCAGTGGTTATTTCTCCCTTTTCACTTCTAATTTTGGTTATTTGTGTCCTTTCCTTTTGCCTTTTGGTTAGTCTAGCCAGGGGGTTGTCAATTTTGTTGACTTCCTCAGAGAACCAGCTTTTTGTAACATATATATATATATATATAATTTATATATATATACATATATATAATTTATATATATACATATATATATAATTTATATGTATGTATATATACATATATATGTATATATGTATATATATATATTAGATATTAGTCCCTTACCAAAAGTGTTGTTGCAAATATCTTCTCTCATTTGGTTGGTTGTCTTTCTAAACTGTTGATGGTTTCTTTTGCTGTGAAGAAGCTTTTTAGTTTGATACAGTCCCATTTATTTATTTTTGTTTTTACTTCTTTTGGCTCTGCAGTGAAATTCACAAATTCCTCCCTGGACCTAAGGTCTGTAAGTTTAGTATCGATGTTTTGTTCTATGTACTTGCTTGTTTCAGGTCTAATGTGTAGGTGTTTGGTTCATTTTGATTTAATTTTGGTGTGTGATGACATATTGCAGCCTAGACTCATTCATTTCCACCTAGCTTTCCAATTTTCCCAGTACCATTTATTGGGGGGGTGGAATTTCTTTAGTCCATTGTATGTTTTTGGCTTTTTGTTCCCTGAAAATATCTGCCTATATATATGTGGGTTTATTTCTGGGTTTTAAATTATATTCCATCTGTTTCTGTGTTTATTTTTTATTTTTTGCCAACACCATGCTCTTTTAATTATTGTTGCTTTGTAGTATAAATTAATATCTGGGTGTGTGACAACTTTACCCTTGTTCTTTTTTCATAGGAGTGCTTTGGCTATTCAGGGTCTTTTGTGATTCCATACAAATACAGTAAATTTTTTACCTATGCTTTGAAAATATGTCACTTGGATTTTAATGAGGATTGCATTAAATATGTATATTGTTTTGGATAATATGGTCATTTGAACTATTTTGATTTTTCTAATCAATGAACACAAAACATCTATTTCTTTGTGTCTTTTTCAATTTCTTTTAATATGTCTTATAGTTTTCAGTGTATAGGTCCTTTACATCCTTTAAGTTTATTTCAAGGCTTTTCATTCTTTTTATTAAAATTGCAGAAGGTATTTTTTCCATTTCTCTTCTGAAGTTGCATTGTTCATATATAGGAGTGCAATGGATTTTTGTACATTGATTTTTTGTATACTGCGACTTTACTGTATTTGTTTATTGTTTCTAATAGGTTTTTGGTGGCATCTTTAGGGTTTTTTCTAGATAAAGAATCATGTCATCTGTAAAAAGTGACAATTTAACTTCTAATTCTTAATTTAGATGCCTTTTATTTTTACCCCTTGACTGATTTCTCTGTCTAGGACTTCCAATACTCTGTTGGATGATAGTGGTGACAGGGGATATTCCTGTCTTATTCTTGATTTTAGGAAAAATGGTTTCAGTTTTTCACCATTTAGTATAATATTAGCTGAGGGTTTGTAATACATGACCTTTATTACGTTGAGGTATTTTCCTTCTATACTCATTTTATTAAGTGTTTTGATAAAAAAATGATGTATCTTCTCAAATGTTTTTTCTGTATCAATTTATATAATTGTATGCTTTTTAGCTTTTATTTTGCTTATGTGGTGTATCACATTGATTGATTTGCATATGTTGAACCATTCTTGTTGTCCTGGAATTAACCCCACTTGATCATGATATATTATCTTTTTAATGTATTATTGTATTTGATTTGCTAAAATTTTGTTTAGGATTATTGCATCTGTATTCATAAAAACTTTTGTCTATAGTTTTCTTTTTTTGTGTTATCCTTTTTGGGTTTTGGTATCATGGTAATGTTAGGCTTGTAAAATTGGTCTTCTTCAATATTTTGGAAGAGTTTGAGGAGAACAGGTATTAAATCTTTATTGAATGTTTGATAGAATTCACTAGTGAAGCCAACTGGTCCTGTGCTTGGATGATTGTTTCAATTTCCCTATTGTTGATTGGTCTATTTAGATCAGCAGTGTCCAACTTTTTGGCTTCCTTGTGCCACATTGGAAGAAAGAGTGTCTTAAGCCACACATAAAATACATTAACACTAATGATAGCTGATGAGTTAAAAAAAAGAACTCACAAAAAGAATCTCATAATTCTTTAAGAAGTTGTGTTGGGCCACTTTCAAAGCCATCTTGGGCTGCAGGTTGGATATGTATGATTTAGATTTTCCAGTTTTTTGTAACTCAGTCTAGGAAAGCTATGTGTTTCTAAAAATTTGTCCATTTTCACTAGGTTATTATATTTGGTGGCATATAGTTCTTCATGGTAATCTCATATAATCCTTTGTATTTATGTGATGTCCACTGCAATTCTCCACTTTCATTTTTTTATTGCTAAATTTATTGGGGTGACATTGGTTAGTAAAAATTACATAGGTTTCATGTATATAACTCTACAATATATTCTCTCTGTGTTGTACTATAGGTTCACCACCCAGAGTCAGTTCTATTTATTTTTATAATTTTTGTGTTTTTTCTCTGTTTACCTTAGTGACTCTAGACAGGGTTTTGTCAATTTTATTAATCTTTTCATAGAATCAGTTCTTTGTTGCATTAGATTTTATTATCTTTTGTTTTCTATATTGTTTAGTTCTGCTCTAACTTTTATTATTTTTTTCTGCTAACATTGAGTTTTATTGTTCTTCTTTTTATAGTTATTTTAAGATGTAATGTTAGGTTGTTTATTGGGGTTTTTCTTTTGTTTATTTCTTGTGATAAGCCTGTAATGATATAAATTTTTCTATTAATACTGCTTTCACTACATCCCAATCATTTTGATAGGGTGTGTTTTTATTCTCATTTGTTTCTATTTATTTTTTATCTCTTTTTAAATTTCTTTTTTAACCTGGTTGCTGTTTATTAACATGTTGTTTAATCTTTACATAGTTGTTTTTTCTGCTTTTTCTTTGCAGTTGATCTCCAACATCAAAGCTCTGTTGTCAGAGAATATGCTTGGTATGAGTTCAATTTTCTCAAATTTGCTGAAGCTAGTTTTGTGTCCCAGCATATGGTCTATCCTTGAGAATATTTTATGTGCACTAAAAAAGAATGTATAGTCTTTTGTTCTAAGATGAAGTGTCCTGTAAATGTCAATTATGTCCAATTGCTGTAATATATCATTTAATGCTGGTATTTCCTTACTGATTTTCTTTTTAGATGATGTATTCATGGCTGTCAATGGGATGTTTTGATCCCCCACTATAATTGTTAGTTTGTGGGTTTCTCCCTTCAGTTCTGTTAGTAGCTGCTTTGTATATTTTGGTGCTTCCTGATTGGGAATATATATATTAATGTGTCATGTCTTCTTGTTGAATTGTCCCTTTTACTATTATGAAGTGTCCATCTTTGCCTCTTGTTACCTTTTTTTATCTTGAAATCTATTTTGTCACATAAAATTACGGCTACACGCCCTTTTCTCTGGATGCCATTTGCTTGTAGTATCATTTTCCATTCTTTCACTTTAAGTCTATATTTGTCCTTGTGGCTGCAGTCTATCTCTTTGAGGTGGCATATGGTTGGGTTTTGTTCTTTGATCCAATCTTCTATACTTACCTTTATATTGTTGAGTTCAGTCTATTTACATATGGGGTGATTATTGATATATGAGGATTTTCTATAGCCATTTTATTTTTTGTTCTGGTAGCTTGGTGTCTCTATCATTTCCTTACCTTTGTGTTTCTGTCTGTCATTTTTGCTTGGTGGTATTCTATGATGTTTTTCTTTTTTATATTACTTGTCTCAGTTCTGGATTTTTGGGGGCTGGGGGTGGAGGAGTTGTTACCATTAAGTTTCTGAAAAAGAAATTTCATATATACAGTAGTTTTTATTTTTCTTAAGCATGTTCTTTTATGTCCATTCCTCTTTGCAAATTTAGACTTTTACTTTATTTCCTTATATGTTTTTGTTGTCAAAATTATCATTACTTATGCTCTGAGTTGATTTCTGACTTGCAGTAGCAAGTTGTCTTTCTCTTCGTTTTATCTTCTTTACCCTTTTTGATATGTTTAAGTGTACAGTGTTCTATTCTATGTAGGGTTTGCCATTTCTTGCTTCTGTCTGTCTGTTAGTAATATGCTCATGTTTTTGTATCTTTTTGACTTTTTTGTTTCAGGTCGAATAGCCTCCTTCAGTATTATCTGTAATGCAGGCTTGTGATGGAGAATTCCTTCAGCTTCTGTATATCTGGGAAGGTCTTTATTTCTCTTTTATATCTAAAGAATAACTTCGTTGGACAAATTATTTTTGAATATTTGATGGCATTCCCTCATGGCTTATAGAGTTTCTGCTGAGAAGTCTAATGATAATCTAATGGGTTTTCCTTTATAGATTACAGTCCTCTTTACCTTGTCTATCTTAAGAATTCTTTCTTTGTTGTTAATCTTTGACAGTATTAATATGATATACTTTGGAGAAGGCCTGTGGAATTGAGGTAGTTAAGTATTCTGTTTGATTTTTTTGACTCAAGGATTGACTACTTTCCACAGGTTTGGGAAGTTCTCAACTATTTGTTTGAATAGACTGTTTGTATTTGTCTCACTCACTCCTCCTTCTGGTATACACATTATACTTATGTTTTTTGGGTTTTTTGTTTGTTTATTTGTTGTTTTTTTCTGATGGAATCACATGGTGCTTGTAGAGTTCTTGTATTTCTTTTAACTTTCAAGTCTCTCTCTTTTTCCATCTGTGTCATTTTCATATTTTTATCCTCAATATCACTAATATTTTCCTCTATCTGGTCAGCTTTGTTTCCTATGCTATTTCATTCTTTATCTTTTTTCCTGCAGTTCTTCATCTCCAGAATTTTAATTTTTTGAAATTTTAATCACTTTGGTAAAATATTTATTTTGTTTATTGATTTTATTTCTGAGTCTATTGAAGTGCTTATTTGAGTTTTGTTTTGTCTTGTTTTTTCATCTCTGAATTCTTTTAGAACTGTGATCTTGAATTCTCTGTCATAAATTACATGTTTTTATGTCTTTAACTTCATTTTCTGGAGGTTTTTTATTTTATTTTTGAGAAGCTTTGTTCCTGTGGTTATTCATAGCAATTAATGTATGTCTCTTCCTTGGCATCTATCTGCAGCAGGTACATATTCAGAGGTCTTTCTTTTGCTTTCCAGTAGGTATTGCTGATGCATTTTATTTTCTCTCTTCAACTGCAGCTTTTTATTGTTTTTCTTGCATTATTCTTTTTCTTACCATGGGTGATTTCTTGGGAAGTGAGCTTTTCCTCTGTGACCCAGTTGACTTGACCTCAGTGCACTACCCTTGCTTCAGGATGTAGTGGGCAATAGGACTTTGAGCCTCTAAAACCTCAATGCTGCCCCTGCAGCCAAAAGCAGCAGTACTTGTGTGTCTCAGCTGCCCTGGGCATTTCTGCTATTTTAAGCTGGGAACGGTGGGGGATTCATGCATTGTGATAGGTGGCAGGTCTGTTAGTGGCTCTAGAAAATGGCAGCTCCCAGCTCCCAGCTGTTCTGCCCCTACCATTCTTTCCCTGTCACCAGAATTAGCTGCACTGTGTCTGCCACTCAGAATCTGTCTTTTAAGTTCTCAGGGCTGTAGATATTCTGCTCTTTAACCCAACACTCATTGTTAGTTTCTTCTGGGGCCCACAGAAAAACTGAAAGGGTGGGGTGCAGTGGTCAGTCTTTGTATTTTTGTTTTTTGCCTGACAGTGAGGGTTGTTAGACCACAGTTGTCACACTTCTGCATTTGATCTTTGTCCAGGGGTCTCTGCCCTAAGTGCTGGGTTCAACCATATTATATGCTGATCCCTCAGGCAGAAATGCTCCGGGCCATAGAAGGCACACCCACCACCACCGTCTCACTTCCTCTCTCCCCCAAGACCACAGTGAGCTTTGGGCTACATTCCACGGGCCCTGTCACTGCACTTCCCCCTTCCCTCCTACCCAGTTTGCCTAAATCTGCCTACCTTCAGGTATTTCATTGTGATGAGTGGATCTCTGAGCTGTTAGGGTGTTGCATAGGGAATCCTTTGTTGAATTATAGCTGTTCAATTTGTTGTAACTTCCAGGGGAGATTTCAAGAAGCTCCTTCCATGCTGCCATTTTAATGATGCCTATCTATAATTCTTATAATGTACTGTTGAATTCAGTTTACTAGTACTTTGTTGAGAATTTTGGCATCTATGTTCATCAGGGATATTGGCCTTTAATTCTTTTTTTTTTTTTTTGTAGTGTCTTTATCTGGTTTTGGTATCAGGGTAAACTGGCCTCATAGAATGAGTTTGGAAGTGTTTCTTCCTCTTTATTTTATGTAGCGGAATAGTTTGAGAAGAATAGGTTTTAATTCTTCTTTATATGTTTGGTAAAATTCACCTATGAAGTCATGTGGTCTAGAGCTCTTGTTTGTTTGGCATTTTTTCTATTATTGCTTCAATTCCATTGCTATTAGTTGGTTTGTTCATATTCTCTGTTTCCTCCTGGTTTAGTCTTGGAAGGTTGTATGTTTCTATAAAGCTAACCATTTCTGCAAGAGTATCCAATCTGTTGGCAAAAATTGTTCATAATATTCTTTAATGATGTTTTTGTATTTCTGTGGTGTGAGTTGTAATCTCTCCTCTTTAATTTCTGATTGTATTATTTGTGCTCTCTTTTTTTGCTTAATGAATCTTGCTAAAGGCTTGTCAATTATATTTATCCTTTCAAAGAACGAGGTATTAGTTTCATTTATCTTTTATATTGTTTTTTTCTACTTTATTTATTTCAACTCTGAGTTTTATTATTTCCTTCCTTCTACTTACTTTTTATTTTGTTTGTTTGTCTTTTTCTAGTTGCTTTAGGTGTAAATTTAGATTATTTGTAATTTTTGTGTGTGTGCTTCTTGAATTAGGCCTGCAAAGCTATAAACTTTCCTCTTCTAACTGCTTTTGCTGCAACCCATAAATTTTGTAAGGTTGTGCTTTCATTTTCATTTGTCTCAAGGTAGTTTTTTATTTCCTCTTTGATCCATTGGTTTTTTAGAAGCATGTTGTTTAATCTCTATGAATTTCTGGATTTTTTTCAACTTTCTTTCTGTATTTGATTAATAGTTTCATGCCATTGTGGTGAAAAAATATGTTTGATATAATTTTAATCTCCTTGAATTTTTTGAGGCTTGTTTTGTGGCCTAGTATGTGATCTATTCTGGAAAATGTTTCATGTGCACTTGATAAAAATGTGTAGTCAGTGATTTTTGGATGAATTGCTCTACAAATGTCTATTAAGTCAAACTGGTCTAGTAACATTTAATGCCATTATTTTCTTATGAATTTTCTGTTGTCTGGATTGAGATAAGTGGAGTATTAAAATCCCCAACTATTATAATATTATTGTTAATATCTGCCTTTATGTTAATATTTGATATATGCATTTGGGTGTTTGTATATTGTTGGGTACATAGATATTTGCAATTGTTATATCCTCTTCTTAAATTGATCCCTTTAAAGTTATGTAATGCCCTTCTTTGCCTCTTTTTAGATTCTTCATTTTAAAGTCTGATATGAGCGTTTTGTCTGACATGAGAATTGCTACCCCAGTTTTCTTTTCATTTTTATTTATATGCGATATCTCTTTCTATGCCTTTACTTTTAGTCAGTGTGTGTCTTTCAAAATAAAGGGAGTCTCTTTTAAGCAGCATATAGATGGGATTTTTAAAAATTCATTCTTCCACCTTGTGTCTTTTGAATAGCAAATTTAGTCCACTTACAATTAAAGTAATTATTGATAGATATGTGCTTATTGACATTTTGTTAATAGGTTTTAGTTGTTAATGTTCTTTTTCCTTTCTTCTCTTGACCTGTTTCCTTTTGATTTTTTGTTTGTTTGTTTTCTTTCATGTTTTGATTGGGTTCCTTTCTCTTCATTTTTTGTGTATTTTGTATGACTTTGTTTATGGTTACCATTAGGTTCATATATATCCATCTACATCTATAGCAGTCTATTTTAATCTATAGGCATTTAAGTTTAATTGCATTCGAAATGCACTACAGTTTTACTTCTTCCTCCACTCTTTATGGTTTTGACATTATGTTTTGTAACATTTTTATGTGTATCCTTTGATTATTTATTGTAGTTATAGTTAATTTTGCTATTATTGTATTTAACCTTTATATTAGTTTTCAATTTGTTTATTCACTGTGATTATTGTAGATTTGCCTGTACCACTGAGATTATTTTTCTGTATCTTTTTTTAAATTTCTGGTTGTGGCCTTTCCTTTTTTGTATTAAGAAAACCTTCTAATATTTCTTGTAAGGTCAGCTTCCCGGTTGTGAACTCCTTGAACTTTTGCTTGTCTGGAAGAATTGTAAAAATTATTTTTGTTTTCAGTTACAGTTGACAGTTATTATTTTATATTAGTTTTAGGTGTACAGAATAGCGGTTATAAAATTATATCATATATGCAGTGATTCCTCCCCATTATTCTAGTACTCGCTTCACTTCTGAATGAGAACCTTGCTGAATATACTATTCTGGCTTGTAGGCTCCTTTCCTTCAGGACTTTCAATACTTCCTACCACTCTCTTCTGGCTTGTAAAGTTGCTTCTGGGAAAGCAGCTGAAAGCCTTTTGGGGTTTTCCTTGTATATGACTTGTTTCATTTTTTACTGTCTTTAAGATTTTATCTTTAACTTTTGCCATGTTAATTACAATATGTCTTGGTGTGGATCGCTTTGACTTCATCTTGTTTTGGAACTCTCTGTGCTTCCTGGACTTGGATATCTGTTTTCTTCCCCATATTAGGAAAGTTTTCGGCCATTATATCATCAAATATTTTTTCTCTCTCTCTCCCTCCTTCTTTCGGAGTCTGTATAATGTGTTAGGGACTTTGTGCTCTTTTATACTATCTTCATTTTTTTATTCTTTTCTTTTTCACTTTCTTGTTCTGATTGGGTGATTTTCTGTATTCTGTCTTTCAGGTTACTGTTCCATTCTTCTGTCTTAACTAATCTGCTCTCAATTTTTTCTAATGCATTCTTCATTTCAGTTATTATACTCTTCATTACTGATTGGTTCTTAATTACATTTTCTGTCTCTTTGTTGAAGTGATCTCTGAGTTCCTCTATTCTACTCTTGAGTTTATTGAGCATCCTTATGACCATTTCTTTGAACTCTTTATTAGGCAAATTACTTATCTTCATTTCATTAGAATTTTTCTCTAGAGATTTTTTCTTGTTCCTTCATTTTGAGCATATTCTTCTGTCTCCCCGTTTTGTTTGACTTTCTGCACTTGTTCCTATGATTTGCATGGAGTATCTATCTCTCCCCACCTGAAAAATTTAGTATCTGTGTAGGCTGTGTGTAGAATTGTTTTAGCAGGCTGGGTAGACTTGGTGGGTGTGTGTGGTGCCTGGTGTGTCACCTGGACTGAAGCAGTGGGTTCCAGGTGGGGCAGCCTGGTATGTGCTTGCGTCCTTGCCCTTCTAATCTGGGGGGAGCTGTCTGGTGTAGATGGAGCTGCTCAGTGCAGTCTTGGTCTACCCTGTTTCTTTATTTGTTGTCTACTGTGGTTTGGGTGGGGCTGCTAAGCCTACTTTTATCTCAATGCCTTAATAGCTCTGCTCATTCTCTGGGTGGGGCTGTCTTATATGTGCACACAGACACACTTTGCTAGTTTTGTACCCCCTCCAGATTGTGCAGTTATTTGAAAGCTCTGCTGTGCCCCACTCACCCCACATGGGCACCCCTGGCTGAATGCCCTATTGCTTCAATTGCCTGCTGTCAGAAAAGGAAAACAGCAACACTGCACTCTGTGCTTGTGTCTCAGTGCCCTACTAGCTTGGCCCTTTCTCTAGGTGGTGCAGCCTTGCGTGTACTCACAGTACTACTTAGCTAGTTCCGCACCTTCTCTGGGTGGGGTGGCCCTGTACATGCACATCGCAGCACCCAACTCACATCACACAAAGCAGTCTTGCTTGTAAGTACTGGAAAGTTTTACTAGCTCTACACTTTATTTGGACAGGGCAGCCCAACACGCATGTGCTGCAGTGCCTGCTATCTCCACACTTTCTCTGGAGGAGGGCAGTGTTGCATGCTGGTACCACAACACTTTGTTAGTTCCACACTCTCTCCAAGAGGGGTAGCTGCACTTGCATGCACAATCCAGTGAGTGTGCAAATAAACACCTATTGTACCCACTGAATCTATCTCCAGGTGGAGGTGCCCCTTTGCATTCATGCTTTGGTACTGTCCTGTTTCTGTTGGATCTAGCTCCAGGAAGGGTGGCTGGGGAACTTGCTACAGCACCTTACAGGTCATCCAGAGAATCCAGCCAGGTATCGACATTTAGGGGAAACATCAGCAATGGCACTCACCAGTTCCTCTTGTCCTAAGTTGTTCCCTCAGATCCCACAGAGCTCTTGTGTTTCTTCAACTTTCTCTATGGAGTCTCTTATTTGTAGTGCAGAAGCTGTTCAATTGGCTCACAGCTGTCTGTCAGAAGAAATTGCTCTAAGTATAGTTGTACACTTGGTGTGTTCATGGGAAGGGGCAAGCTCAGCATACCCTATAATGCCATCTTAGACCAGCCTCAACAAACTTGTTTAAATGAGTATAAATGAATGCAGGACACAAAATACATCATTTTAAAAAATGTTTAAGGAATAATACATTGCATATACTAGAGTGAGGTTTTCCAATTACATCAATATGGGAAGTGTAGGTTTCTATATTAAATTAATTTTTCATCACTGCCCAACCTATTTACCTGACCAAGGCCTCAAACAACACTAAGTTACTATCTTAGAGTTTTTGTGGCTCAGACATCCAGATGGGGTTGACTGAGTTCTCTGTTTAGGGGCTTATAAAGCCAATGTTGAGATGTCTGCCAGGCTGTGCTCCTTACTGAAGGCTCTGAGGAAGAAACTGCTTCTAGGTTCATTCAAGTTGTTGGCAGATAGAAGTTCCTTGCAGCTAGACAAGTGAAGTCCCTATTTCCTTGATGGCTGTTGGCTGAGGGTTACTTTTTTCTCCTAGAGGCTGCCCATATTCCTTCTCAGGCTTTCCATGTGGCTTTCTCAAGCAACAGCAACCAAGTCCCTTTATTGTACTTTGAATCTCTTTGCCTTCCCCTTCTGCCTCATTTCTCTGACTGACTCTTCTAGCCTCCCTCTTTCGCTTTTAATGGCTCATATAATTACATTGGGTCAACTCAGAAAATTCAGGATAATTTCATTAATTTAAGGTCAGCTGAATTATAGCTGCCACATACCTTCAAAGCAGTACCTAGATATGCATTCAGTTAAGTAACCAGGGGATGAAAATTTTCACACAGTATCTTTACAATTCTACCTACCACACATATATTACATCTTTACTTAAATTATTTTTTGAGAGATCATGATGAATTGCATGGCACCATGCTAAGGGATGATCTCTCACACTAATTTAGACCCAATTAGGTCTCGAGTGCCATAGAAAGTCTAAAAATTTTGTTTCTACAACCAGGAAAAAAATTCCACACACAGAGTTTTAAATAACAACTCTTAGATTGGAGAGAATGCACCTAAGGAATATAATTATGCACTTCGAAAGTCCCACTTAAAATTAGCAATAAAGATTACATAAGGGGATTCCCTGGTGTTGTAGTGGCTAGGCTTTGGTGTTCTCAATGCCATGGCCCAGTTCAATTCCCAGCCAAAAAAAAAAGATTACATAAACATACAGTATTATAGAAACACTGACTCCCACCTGGCTTGTTTTCAGAAGATTTTCTCTCTCTCTCTTGTTCTGCTCTGCAGTGTCTCAATGTTAGATTGGGCCTCAGATATTTTGGCCACAAAATTAAGTGCTATCCTTAAAGAAGACAGGGCTTAGACTGCCCAGAGAAGTCCTCCTGAGATCCTAGAGAAGCTGTATGCTCCAGCACTTACACATGAGGAGGTGGTGATTGGATGTAGCAAGCGTTTTTTTGAGAAAAAGCAGGACCCTCTGGAACAGTGGGGCTTTTCTTGCAGAGATGTTATAAATTAGATAAATGGGGCCCTAAATTCACTCCCTTTGTTCTGAGGTGACTAGAGGAGGAAGTTCCAGGGGCTGAATGGTGATCAGCTTCTTGGCATAACAAGCTAAGTTATTTTTTTTTCCTTTTCATGTGAAATAAAGCACTAATCCTTGATCGAGACCCCTGAAACCAACATATTCCTTATCCCCCACCCCTCACTGGGCAGTGGCAGCACTGGAGGGTCCCACCCCCTGGTTTTGGTCGTTTACTGGGATGAGTGACTTTTGATAACAAAATAAGAGTTTCCAAGGCACTAGAGGTGATGTAATAGTGGAGTGACAGAGAAACAGGTCATAAACACCATGGTGGGGATGGGGCAAGGAGAGTGGATCCAGGCAGGAGGAAGTGATAGGTAGAGGGATCGAAAGGAGGTAGGCATCTCTGTTTGGCTTAGTGGTGATACTATTTCTTTTAGCGTACACATCGAACAATAAAATTCGGGGCTGCAAAAGATAAAATAAAGTAATATAAAAGTTGTGTTCATTTATTTACATCTTTTAATGGGAACACATACACATATTCAAACACTGAATGTATCTTGTATGCATGCTCAAGTGGATAAACAGGGATTCATTCTCCTTTTGCCAAAGGGATAATATTTGAATAGCCATTTAAAATTTAAAATGGAGCATTATTTTATGCTAAATTGTCACAGTAGATGTAAATGATTATTGCAAATCGTTATCATTATCCTTTTGTTTTAGATTATAAAATTGGGGCACTTTAGGTACATAAAAGGGCTTAATTAAGTACACTATGCATAGTAATAGATGTAATAAGTGCTGGAGCCTAGATTCAAGCTTATTCTGGATCTTAATTACTATGCTGTGCTGCCATCCACTGATGAGTCCCAGATCCACATCTTCAGCTCAATGCCTCTTGTTGTTGACAGTCTTGAGTATCCAGTGGCCTCCTAGACATCTATATCTGATGGTCTCTTAGACACCTGACACTCAGTGTGCACTCATCTGAATTTGTTCTCTCCCACCACTGGTAAATGTGTACCTTCTTTGATGTCAGTGACTATGAAGGACACCATCATCTATCAAGCTGCTCAAGCCATCTCAGACTCCTCCACTGGTCTCACCACCCCTAACACATCCACCCAATCACCAGGTTCTGCCAATAAAACTCTACCCCCTCTACTCTCTCTCTTCACTTGCCTAACTTCTATTGACCTTAAGTGAGTTTTCCAGGCTAAGTTCTCTCCCAGAGAGACCTGTTATACAGAGACCTTTTTTCAGATTGTGTAATGGATTGTTTTATTGACATAGATTCCAACAGTATGAGCTCTATAAATTCTGGAGCTCTGAATTCTAAGAAACTTGCACATTATCTGGCACTCCTTTTTGAAAATAAAATGTAGGATAGCTGAAGATCAGATGTTAGGAGGGGATAATGGGCAGATGCCTGGATGATAGGCAGATATTTGGATGAAAAAGCAAAAGGGAAGGATGTGAAACTTTTACTAAATGGAATGTAATGGCAACTTTTAAAATATTTTCCCCCAGACTAACATATTATTCAGAATAATCTCAGTGGAAACAGAGTCTGAAAGAGCAGGTAATTTCCAGGAGAAATTTCTTTGCTCTTAATAGGAAACACCTGGGAAGAATCAGCTCTGCATTTTCCACTGCACATTACTGTTGTTGAGACTGTACCATGGAATTGTGCAAAGAAGAAGAACACCAATATAAAAATAACAACCTCATTATGATGTCATTGTACAGTGACTAATAGTCTTTTTAAATTATTATTGTATCCAGGACTTTTTATTTCATAACTGTAAGTTTGTACCTTTTGACCACCTTCACTCATTTGGACCCTACATCATTTCAACCCTGCCTCTGGCAACAACAAATCTGTTCTCATTATTTGTGAGTTCATTTTTGGGTGTTTTGTTGTTGTTCATTTGGTTTCTTAGATTTCACATGTCAATGAGATTTCATGGTCTTTTTTCTTTCTCTATCTGATTCATTTCTCTTAGCATATTATCCATCCATGTTGTTGCAAATGCCAAGATTTCCTTCTTTTATAGATGAATAATACCTTATTATATATTTTTTATATTACTTTTTCTTATTCAGTCATCCATTTATGGACACTTAGGTTGTTTTCATGTTTTGGCTATTGTAAATAATGCTGCAATCAACAGGGGGTGCATATATATATATACACACACACACATACATATATATATATGTATGTGTGTGTGTGTGTGTGTGTGTGTGTACATATATATGTATTTTTTTTAGTGGTTCCCTGGCTGGTAATCGAACCCAGACTGTGGTATTGAGAGCACCGAAGCCTACTAGTCACTGTATCACCAGGGAACCTCAGATATATATTTGAGTTAGTGTCTTTATTTTTTTTGGATAAATAGCCAAAAGTTGAATTGTTGGATCATACAGTCATTCTATTTTTAATGTTTTGAAAAATCTCCATACTATTTTTGTAGTGGCTGCACCCATTTATATTCCCACCAATAGTGCACAAGTGTTTCTTTTACTGTACATTTTTTCCAACAATTGTTATCTCTTGTCTTCTTAATAATAGCCATTCTAACAGATGTGAGGTGACATGTCACTGTCATTTTGATTTGCATTTCCTGATGATTAGTGATGTTGAGCACATTTTCAGGTAACTGTTGGCTGTCTGTATTTGGTTCTGTGAATAAATGTTCAGAACTTACACCCATTTTAAATTGGATCATTTTGGGTGTTTCGGGGGGGGAGTTGTTTTTTTAATTTTTTAATTTTTATTTTTTTAATTCATTATTATTGTTAGACTTGTTGGGGTGACATCTGTTAGCAAGGATTACATAGGATTCATGCATACAATTCTACAGTGCATTGTGAACTTGTTGTATAATAAGTTCACCACCCAATGTGACTTCTCTTTCCATCACCTTATATTTAGCTTCCCCTCCCTTCTCTCCCACCCCCTCCTCTTTCTCCCCTCCCTAGCCCACTCGTCCCCAAATAAACATTAAACTATTGATTGTGTCCATGGGTTATTTGTGTCTTTGTTCATTTCTTTTTTCTTTGTTGTTTTCAGTTTTATATTCCACATATGAGTGAAGTCATACAGTTCTTTGTTTTTTCTGTCTGACTTATATCACTAAGCATGATGATGTCCAAGTCCATCCATTTTGTTGCAAATGGCAATATTTCATCTTTTCTTATAGCTGAGTAATATTCCATTGTGTATATGTACCACAGCTTCTTTATGCAGTTCCCTGTCACAGGGCACTTTGGTTGTTTCCATGTTTTGGCCACTGTGAACAGTACTACAATGAACACTAGGGGACATAAGTCTTTGCGGACAAAGGTTTTCAAGTTCTTTGGGTAGATCCCCAGAAGGGGGATTGCTGGGTCAAATGGTAACTCCATTCCCAATTTTCTGAGGAACCTCCACATTGTCTTCCACAATGGTTGTACCAGTTTGCATTCCACCAGCAGTGTTCGAGAGTTCCTTTTTCTCCACATCCTCTCCAGCACTTGTTATGCCTTGTCTTGTTGATAACAGCCATTCTAACAGGTGTGAGGTGGTTTCTCATTGTGGTTTTGATTTGCATTTCCCTGATAGCTAATGAGGATGAGCATTTTTTTCATAAATCTGCTGGCCATTTGTATGTCTTCGTGGGAGAAGTGCCTGTTTAGTTATTCTGCCCAATTTTTAATTGAGTTGTTTGGTTTTTTGTTGTTAAGTCCTATTAGTTCTTTATATATTTTAGATATTAGACCCTTATTTGATGCATTATTTGCAAATATTTTCTCTCATTCAGTTGGCTGTCTATTTACTTTCTTGATGGCTTCTTTTGCTGTGTAGAAGCTTTTTCATTTGATATAGTCCCATTCATTTATTTTTGCTTTTACTTCCATTGCCTTTGAGGTCAGGTTCATGAAATCTTCTTTTAGTTCTAGGTCTCTAAGCCTAGTACTGATGTTTTCTTCTATTGTTGCAAGTCTGATATGAAGGTCTTTAATCTATTTTGAGTTAATTTTTGTATATCGAGAGGGTTCACAACTCAAGTTTATTCTTTTCCTTATGTTTTCCCAGTTTTCCAAGCCTACTAAAGAGGCTGTTTTTCCCCATTGTATGTTCTTTGCTCTTTTATTGAAAATTATTTGTCCATAAATTTGTGGATTTATTTCTGGTTTTTCAATTCTATTCCATTGGTCTATATTTCTGTTTTTCTGCCAATACCAAGTTGGTTTGACTATTGCTGCTTTGTAATATAAATTGAAGTCAGGGAGTGTAATGTCACTAGCCTTATTGTTTTTATGTAGCATTGCTTTGGCAACTCAAGGTCTTTTATGGTTCCATATAAATCTGATAATTCTTTTATCTATTTCACTGAAGTATGATCGTGGGATTTTGGTAGGTATTGCATTAAATCTTTAGATTACTTTGGACAAAATGGCCATTTTAACAATGTTAAGTCTTCCTATCCATGAACAGGGGATATTTTCCAATCTCTTAATGTCTGTTCCAATTTCTTTCAAAAGTGTCATATAGTTTTCCATATATAAGCCTGTCACGTTCTTTGTTAAGTTAATTCCCAGGTATTTCATTCTTTTTGTTGTGATAGCAAAAGGAGTGGACTCTCTCATTTCTTTTCCTGAGGATTTGTTGTTTGTATATAGGAATGTTGTTGATTTTTGTACATTGATTTTGTATCCTGCGACTTTACTACATTCATTTATTGTTTCTAATAGTTTCTTGGTGCAATCTTTGGAATTTTTTATATAAAGGATCAAGTCACCTGCATACAGTGACATTTTGACCTCTTATTTCCCCATTTGGATATCTTTTATTCCTTTCTTTTGCCTGATTGCTGTGGCTAGAACTTCCAGTACTATATTAAATACCAGTGGTGACAGGGAGCATCCCTGTCTTGTTCCTGATTTTAGGGGAATAGGCTTCAGCTTTTCCCCATTCGGTATGATGTTAACCGAGGGTTTGTCATATATGGCCTCTATTATGTTGAGATATTTTCCTTCTTACCTATTTTATTTAGTGTTTTGATCATAAATGGATGATGTTTGTCAAAGCTTTTTCCGCATCAATTGATATTACCATATGCTCTTAATCTTTTATTTTGGGTACATGGTGTATCATATTGATTGATTTTCATATGTTGAACTATCCTTGTGCTCCCGGGATGAATCACACTTGATCATGATGTATGATCTTTTTGATGCATTGTTCTATTCTATTTGCTAATATTTTGTTTAGGATTTTTGCATCTGTGTTCATCAGAGATATTGGTCTACAGTTTTCTTTTCTCATGTTGTCTTTGCCAGGCTTTGGTATTAGGGTAATGTTGGCCTCATAGAATGAGTTAGGGAACATTGCTTCCTCATCAAATTTTTGGAAGAGTCTGAGGGGGATAGGTGTTAATTCTTCTTTGAATGCTTTGTAGAACTCGTTGGTGAGACCATCTGGTCCAGGGTTTTTGCCTTTAGGGAGATTATGGATAATCATTTCAATCTTTTTGCTATTGATTGGTCTATTTAGATTATCCAGTTCTTGGTTCAGTCTAGGTAGGCTATAAATTTCTAGAAACTTGTCCATTTCTTCTAGGTAGTTAAATTTACCGGCATAAAGTCCTTCATAATATTTTCTTATATTCCTTTGTATTTCTGTGGTATCAGTGGTAATTTCCCTCCTTTCATTGCTAATTTTGAATATTTGTGTTTTTTTCCTTTCATCCTTTGATTAGTCTAGCCAGTGGTTTGTCAATTTTATTGACTTTCTTAAAGTACCAGCCCTTTGTAATATTAATTTTTTCTATTGTCCTTCTGTTCTCTAATTGGTTTGGCTCTGCTTTAATTTTTATTATTTCTTTCCTTCTGCTGACTTTGGGTTTTGTCTGCTCTTCTTTTTCTAGTTCTTTAAGATGGGATGCTAAAGTGTTTACATGTGATTTTTCTTGTTTCTTAAGATAGGCCTGTAGTAATATAAATTTCCCTCTTATTACCACTTTCACTGTGTCCCAATAATTCTGATATGTTGTATTTTCATTGTTATTATTTTCTATATATTTTTAATCTTGTCTTTTATTTGTTTTTTTATCCAGTCATTTTTTAATAAGATGTTGTTTAATCTCCATGTATATGTGGTTTTTTTCTGCTTTCCTTTTACAGTTGATCTCCAGTTTCAAAGCTTTGTGGTCTGAGAATACACTTGGTATGATTTCGATCTTCTTGAGTTTGTGGAGGCTACTTTTGTGTCCCAGCATGTGGTCTATACTTGAGAATGTTCCATGTGCACTAGAAAAGAAGGTATAATCTCTTTTTGCTGGATGAAGTGTCCTATAAATGTCAATTATGTCCCATTGCTGTACTGTGTCATTTACAGCTGATATTTCCTTATTTATATTCTGTTTGGATGATCTGTCCATGGCTCTTAGTGGGGTGTTTAAGTCTCCCATGATGATTGTGCATTTATCACTTTCTTCTTTCAAATATGTTAGTAGTTTCTTTGTATATTCTGGTGCTTCCTGGTTAGGAGCATATATATTAATTAGTGTCAAATCTTCTTTTTGTTGTGTTGTGCCTTTTATCATTATGTAATGTCCATCTTTGTCTCTTACTATATTTTTTAACCTGAAGTTTATTTCATCAGGTATCGGTATGGCAACCCCTGCTTTTCTCTGTTTACCATTTGCTTGGAATGCTGTTTCGCATCTTTTCACTCTGTGTTTGTCCTTATGGCTGAGATGTGTCTCTTGGAGACAGCATATGGATGGGTTTTGTTTTTTAATCCACTCTGCTACTCTGTGTTTTTTTACTGGTGAGTTCAGTTCATTAACATTTAGAGTCATGATCAATATGTGAGGATTTCCTGTTGCCATTACTTATTTGTTTGTTTGGTTTTTTGGTTTATTTTTGTTTTTTTCTTGTAGCTCCAACTTTGTTCCATTTTTCCTGATGTTTTGTTTCAAGTTGAAGAGCCTCCTTCAGTATTTCTTGAAGTGTCTGCCTTGTGCTGGCAAATTCCCTCAGCTTCTGTGTGTCTGAGAAGGTCTTTATTCCACCTTCATATCTGAAAGATAATTTTGCTGGATAATTTATTCTTGGCTGGAATTTTCTCTCTTTTTTAGTTTTGAATATTGGATTCCATTCCCTCCTGGCTTGTAGAGTTTCTGCTGAGAAATCTGATGCCAGCCTGATGGGTTTTCCTCTGAAGGTTATAGTTTTTTTCCCTGGCTGCCTTGAGAATTGTCTCTTTGTCTTTAGTTTTTTTTAATTCATTTTTATTGTTAGACTTATTGGGGTGACATCTGTTAGCAAGGATTACATAGGTTTCAGGCTTACAGTTCTACAGTGCATTGTCAACTTGTTGTATAATAAGTTCACCACCTAATGTGACTTAGTTTTGGACATCTTTAATACCATGTGTCTTGGAGAAGATCTGCTAGGGTCCAGGTATCTAGGGGACCTGTTTTCTTCTTGAACTTGAGGTTCCAGATCTTTCCATAGGTTTGGAAACTTTTCATCTATATTTGTTTGAGTATGCTCTCTGTAGAGTGGTCTGCTCCTTCTTCTAATCCAATTATTCTGATGTTGTTTTGCCTCCTGGAGTCAGATAGTTCCTGCAGAGTTCTTTCAATCCATTTGGTTCTACATTCCCTCTTTTCCTCTTTCTGAGCTGTTTCCATGTTCTCATCTTTAATATCACTAATTCTTTCCTCCATCTGGTTGGCTCTGTTTTCTATAGCAGTTATTTCATTTTTCACTTCTTTTATTGTATTATTTATCTCTCGCATTTCCACCTCGATCTTCCTTATGTTTTGAATTTCTTTGTTAAAGTTTTCCTTTTGTTCACGGAGTTCCTTTTCTATATCATTCATCGCAGCCATGGTGTTCCGCCAATATGTTTTCATTTCTCTCAGAGTCTTTGAATTCTCTGTCACTTAGTTCAGAAGCTTCTAGGTCTAAGAAACTGTCTTCTGGGTAAATTTAATGTTCTTTCTGAGCAGTTTTAATTTTTAAGGAATTCATCCTGTCTGCTCGGTTCTTCCTCTTTGACATGAGGGTGTTAGGTTTAGCAGAGCATAGTAGCCCAGATTAGTACTTTTGTGGTGTCTTGCTGTAGGGCAGATACTAGGTAACACGGGGGGCCAAGTTTTGGGAGAGAGGGGGTTGTTTATTTCTTATTTCTGGTCTCCTGCCATGTTTGGAGGTGGTACACATCAATCCGTGATCCCTCCACTTTCTGCAGTTAGTTAGTTGGTTGGGGAGGCTGTATGAGATGGGAGAGGCCAACAAAAGGCACACTGGGGCAGCTCCACCTTCTGCCCTATGCTGGGGAAGCTGGGGGCTGCGGACCAAGGCTGCTCTTGCTGGCTGGAGCGAATGCTCTCAAATCCACCTTCCCAGGCCTGCTCCAGCAACCAGCTCCTGGGGCAGAGTCTGCGGGCTCACACTGCTTGTAGGCCCCAGGGGTGTGCTTTTAGGTGCATGCACCACAAGTCCAAAGCTGTGGGCCTGACTTCAGGCAGTATGAAGGCAGCCATCTCACCTCCGCAGTGGGCCGGGAACAGGATCTACAGCCCTGTGTAGGAGCTGGGCGTGCCCGCGCTGTGGGTTGTGAGGGTGCCAGGAGCCGAGGTGTCATCTCTAGGGTTCAGAGTCCTCGTTCAGCCCTCCTGTCACTCAAAAGTTCCAGAGGCTGGCTCCCAAGCTCCATCCTCAACATGTCACTCCAAAGTCCAGCTCCCCCATGGTCTCCCACCATTCTGCCACTATGCTGGCTTTTACTCTTGTCGCCTCTTGGCCTCTCCCCTCCCATGCACTATGCTGCTCCTGGATAGTCAGCAGCAATCAAGTCCTGTTGCAATCCATCTCTGTTCCCTCCCCTCTCTCTCGCTCGCCCTCTCCTCTCCAACTTTCAGTTGTTTACTTGCATTGCATGGATTTCTGAGCTGCTGTTGTATCACTCAGGGTCCATTTTCTTCGCTCCTGTGGGGCTGATCAATTATGTATTCTGGGAGAGGCTTTAGGGACCTCCTTTCCAGTCACCATCTTGCCCTCCCTCCTGGGGTTTTTGTTTTGTTTTGTTTTGTTTTTTGCTCTTGAGTCTTATAAGTTCTTTATATATTGTGGATATTATGCTCTGTCAGATATATGATATGCAAATATTTACTCCCATTTCATAGGTTGTCTTTCCATTTTTTTATTGTTTCTTTTGTTGTGCATTATATAGTTAGAAACACCCTACTCATGAATATTTTGTTATATCAGATAATAATTTGTCATCATGGGTTAAACCCTTTTAATCATGATGTTCCGTTTTGGTAAAGGTAAGTGGCTCATCTGACAATTCTTCCTGCGCCAGGAGGCTTGTTTTCTGTTCATTCTGAGTTACCAAGAAGGCAGGAATCAGCTTCCTACTGGCTTCTGGGGTTCTTCTTGAAGCCTATGAAGAGGACTCACCCATCTCATTGGCATCCTTGGGTGGTTTCACAAACCTATGAAAGGAATAGTGCCAATTTCTCCAATAGCTAGTAGATTGTGGCATACTATTGCTGGCACATTCTATTGCAGATGGACCTGTGAGGGACCAGTGAATCCCTTCATTCACTGATACTCTATCGTTTCAATTCCTCTGAGCACAGCACACCTAAGAATGATAGTGTGCATAGATTTATTTATTTATTTATTTATTTATTTATTTATTTTCCTTGACCCAGCCCAAAGACCTGAATCCAAGGGTGTGTAGATTTAAAAAAAAAGAAATAGAATTATACAAATGGCACCAATCCTGCTCCTACACCCAACGCTCTCACCACACATGTGGAGATTTCCACCTATTTTTCTCTAATACTAAAGGCTGATTTAAATGATATTGAATTTCCCAGAGATTCTACTTTGATCCAATGTGTTCCTTTATGGCTAATTGTTGTAATAGATAAATTGTGTCCTTTTGGGATGCTAATAATGCCCTGGAGCATAAAACTAAATAATTTTAACAACTATTATTAACAATTGGGAAACATAAAAATGAGGCCTGATAAGAACCCAGAGAATAAGAACAGCAATTATTATGGATATAAGTATTACCTTGTTTGTAGTGATGGTATTAAGGGTTTATGTATATGTACAAACTCATTAAGATGTAAACATTAAATGTGTTCAAATGTTTGTATTTCAATTATATCCCAATAAAGCTATAAATTTAACCAAAATATCAGAAAGTACATTTTATAGTCTTTCCTATAAGAAAGTGAGAAGATAAGACCAAAGTCAAAAGCTTTGGTTAGTAAAGAGCAGTAGTCACTCCTATTAAGCAGAATAAGGAATATTAGTGGTGAAAACGAAAAATGGTGTTAATAATTTAAAAACAAATTGTCTTGGGTAGAGGCTATCTTCTGTAGTTTGAAAAAGGTTATGTCATTAACATGATTTGATAAGGCTTTTTCCAGGCCAGTTTTTATCTTTTTACAACCTTTGTTTTTTCAAAAAATGAAATCTCCAGGTATTAGGGCATGCAGAGACTACTTAGGTGTATTTTAGAAATGCAGTTTGTGCATATTGGTGGCAAATCTGGAGGTACCATGTGAGTGCTTGGCAGCAACCTTAAAATAACCCTACCAATGTTGGTTTTTTATCATTACCAGTTCATCTTTGTTATTGTGAGCAATGCATAAAAACATTTATCTAAACTCTACTTTTATTATAGCAATCTCCTCAGGTAATTAGCAAGAATTTCAAGTTTCTTTAACTTGCTGCCTATTTAATAGGGGTTCCTGTAACAGTCCTAAAAACTCTTTGTTTTAAAAATATTTCAGAGTTATCACACCTGTGATCATACCTGTGATCATACCTGTGATCATACCTGTGATCAGTATAAATATTTGCTCATTCTCCTTTTCTTAGCAGGAAGGATTAGGCCTGGTATATTAATTTGGTCATGTGAACTGCCAAGAAGTGCTGAGAGTTTTCTGTCATTGGGATATTCTGTACAGGTTGGGGAATGATTAAGTTTAGTAATGACCCTAAAACTAAATTAGTTCAACATTTTACGTGTTTAGTTCTTACTGTTATCACTCTTGGACAATGTGGATATGCCTTGGCTACTGGATCTAATGAAAGACTGAAATAAGTAATAAGACTCTGTTGATACCTATATAGCTGAGTCAGCACCTCTAGTTTTTTTTCTCAGACTTTTCATTACAAAATACAAAAACAATTTTTGAGAATCTATGATTCTACAAAGAATTATTTTAAGTACATAATTATTCTGCCAGTCTTTGTGTTTAAGCTTGCTTATGCTTATTTTAACCTAAAAAGTTTAGTCTTTGAAATATATTTATGTTGGGATAGTTACATAAAATTAACCTAGGAAGAAAAAATTTTATTCTAGTTTTCAGTGTTATCCCATGATTCTGGTAAATAAAAGATCATTCCTACTATTTTTAACTAATTAATATTTGTAGAATTTTTAATAAGCCTAATTATTAATATTGTCATTCCTTTTCTAGAGCAAAAGAATAAATAGTTGTGTTCCCTTTTGGCTATTTTAGAAAAGCACATAATAGTTTAGGCTTAAAAATCAAGAAAAATCAAAACCAAAGAAAGGTAAAATAAAAAACAGAGGCTCTAACAACATCATCAAAATGGTGGTGTGAAAGTAGCTCTTAAAAATCTGCCCTAGGAGTTACTGTTCAGGTGGGGTTAACATAGCTAGGAAATTAGTGGCAGGAAGTCTTGGCAGGTTCAGGACCCATGGTTATGGCCCAACAAACAGTTATGTTCTGAGAGAACAATGCTCTATTTCAGGTTGTTTTACAGGCTTATGTGGCCAAAATAAAGAAGTAGTTCATCATGTACCATACAGTCACTGTTGCATTCATAAACAAAGTCTTGCATCTAAGCCTCTTCCTAGTGAATTGAATGATGTTCTCAATGAGGCTATGGAAGTTGTAAATTTTATTAAGTCAAAACCACAAAACTCCAAATTGTTTAAAGTGCTGTGTGAATAATGAACAGCATTCAGAGCACATTACTTTTGCATATAGAGGAAAGGTAGCTATCTTATGGCAAAGTACCTGCATGGATGTTTGAACTTAGACATGAAGTCCAGGTAATTTTTGAGCACCATTGTTTCCTTCTTCCTCCAAAGTTTCAGGACAGTGACTGGCTTAAAAGTCTTGTATATTTATTACATGTTTTTCTAGAAATAAGAAAACTCAACTGTGGCTTCAGAATAGCTCAATCACTACAGTTAAA
The DNA here is from genome assembly GCA_004026885.1 of Lyroderma lyra. Taxonomy (NCBI): domain Eukaryota; kingdom Metazoa; phylum Chordata; class Mammalia; order Chiroptera; family Megadermatidae; genus Lyroderma; species Lyroderma lyra. Next base: position 53,537 of record PVJL010007374.1, on the reverse strand, counting down.
GTAACCGACAAAATTGAGTCAATGATTAAAAAACTGGATTTTTGGAAAGTGTGTCTTGAAAGAGGTCAGCCTGAAGTTTTTGAAACTTTGCACAACTTCTTATCTGAGAATGACTTACACCTATCCCAAAACATGAAATAGAATATTCTACCTGGGTGTACTAGGCATAAGATTGGCAAAAATACATACATACATACATACATACATACATACATACGTATGTACATACATACATACATACATACATATAATAAGATGATGGTTAGCTGCTTACTGTCTGGTAAATTTTTCATGAATAAGTCAAACATAATTACTAAGAACAGGTAAATTATATATATGTAAAATAAAAGTATATAAATGAACTTTTCAATAATAATTATGTTTTGTGATATGTCTACTTAAAAATAGTTTTCAAAATTTTTTGGTAATTTAAAACCTTAAAGTTATACTAAGTTAAATGATGTATGGTCATTGAATATTAGATCACTTCCAAATAAGATAAAATGCTGCAACATTAATTAATGAACACAAGTTTATTTATTTTTTACTTTTTATTACAAAGAAACTAAAGATATTCAGGTCTATCAGTAAACATGTCTTATGCCACAATGAAAAATCTACTATGAGGAATAATATACCTTTTGAAATTATGAAATATATTCATGAACTTGTAATCCACAGGATATTAGTGTAACACACAGTTCATAATTGTTTACTTCTTAGTTTTTACTGGAAATTAAGATTTCTAAGGGTTAAGAATTCTAATAAATATGTGCAATTAAAACTACTAGAAATAATAAGGCTTTAAAGAAAACACTGTATATAGAAAGTAGGTTTTAGAAAGTAGAATGTTCTTTTTGGATAAGGAAAGTTATGAGGAAACATTTTATGATTTGTTGTTTGTTAATTTGTTAAAGGAAAGGAAAAAGAAGCATTTTGTCATAAAGTAAAATTCTGGTTTTCCTGATGAGAATGAGAAAAATCCTGAATGGATACAAGGGTCTTAGAAAACGAATCTTGGAAAAGAAATTTTAAGTGTGGTCAGGCTTGCTATGAGTGGAATTGATTCATTAAATTTTTAAAGAATGAATGAATATCAAAAGTACACTGGTGCAACATAAGAATTTGGGTTTTTAAAATTTTTTTTAATTAAACAAAATTTTCTTGGACTATGGATCTGCTATTGAAGAGAGATTGTGAAAGGTTTTGCTTTACCTTTTAAATAATCTGCATGGAAAGCAAAGATTTTGTGCCTTAAGAAAGTAATTTGCTTTGCTTAATGTTGTCCTTATCAGAACTTTGATTACTTTGGAGAACTAAGTCTTCTTAATGTTGAAAGAGCTGTTTTTTTTCTTTTTCCACAACTATGTAACCTTCTGTTTGCCTTTAAATTCTTCTCTTATCATTTTAATTAAAAAGGTTATTAAGTATTATTTCAGAATGATCTGTTATCCTACTTAGTCAAATGTTCAAACTTTTTGATATTTTGACAGCTTCCCATAATGAAATTCTAAATGGAGTCTTTTTTATCTCAAAGTAAATTTTAGATTTTTCCAGAAGGTCCCTGGAAAACTTCAAAAAATTAATTTCTCACCTTATAAAGGAGAAATGTTAAAATAATTAGCTTTACATGATATGTTAAATTACATGGAAATTACTGTCAAATCAGAGGTGATGATAACCCTTTTTATGTTATATGCATATTGATATGTCACTAACATAGGTGTTCTAGAATTTCTTTGAAGTAAGAAATTGTCAATACTCTTATTGTACATTTATTATCCTAAATATTGTATGGCACAGGAATAACCACATTTCCTTATAAAATGAAATCTCATCAGAACTTTAACCAAGGCCAGTTTCTAAAGTTTTTTTTGTCATTTACAGTGTTAAACTAAAAATAAAAGGCCTTTCAAGGTGAGAGGCAACAACCATTTATTTGAGATAAAAAAAGAAATGCTACTTGGGTAAGCATTGGTTCAGGAAGAAGCCCAAATACTGTTCCTATTAGGAGACAAAGGCAAAAGTATTTATAAGAAAGGGAAGGGGAACAATTACATCAGCAGAAAGAAGTCATTTCTATTGGTGCAGATGTGCTAACACAAGGGCACTAATTCTAAACAATTATTTTAATTTTCAGCCCAGTAGTCATCAGCCCAGTAGTCATAATATTTGTTTTTTGTTGTTGCTATCTTTGCAAACAGCTCTTTGGATCACAAGGTTGCTTTCAGCCCAGTTCAAAGGAAATGTTGCCATTTTAACAGTCCAAAGCATTGAGGCACAAGGAATGCAAGGTAGTTCCTCTGGGATGGCATCTCCAGCTCCATCTTAAAGTGGCTTAATTTATATACACACATTTTTAAACAAAAGTCATTGTTTTACTTTGATGCTTTTGCAAAAATGCTTCATCTTCAGAGAGATCAATGTAAAAGACTCTGACATGTACTCCAGAAATTCAGGTTTCTGGTGACTTTAAGATCATATCACTGAATTGGGTAAGAATTTCCAGAACTAATGAAAAAACTATTCAAGCCAATCAAGAATCAATCACATGGGATTAAATTAACTATGAGGATGATTACTACTTTTTTACAAATTTTTCTTAGAAACACTGCTGGTTCCTTAATATTTTGGGGGTTTTATTCCAGATTTATAAAAACCTTTTTCTCTTTTCTTTTAAGCTATCTATGCCTTACAGAAATTTTAAGTATACCTTTTTAAATAGAATTGCAACATTTACCTTTTCTCCCCACCAGATCCCTCCATAATTAAAAAAATGTACTGAGTAGCAACAAAATGCCACTGTGAGAGGGACCTCTGAAAAATTTCCCCTGGAAATTACAACTAAGAAAACATCCATAACTCAACTAAGGACTCTCTATGCAATGCACAATCACAACTAAGAAACCTTCTACTGGGAGTTCCCTGGTGGTGTAGTGGCTTAGGATTCAGGCTGTCAATGCTGTGGCCTGGGTTCAATTCCCAGCCAAGGAACTACCCACATAAAAATAAATAAATAAAATAATCCTTACATTAAAGTACCTGCAAATGGGCAGAGGGTTCAATGAAGGAGAAATAAAAGAGAAAGTCCATAGATGCAGGCTATGCTGTAGGTCCCCACTTGGAACTCTATCGGTGGGGGAGGGAGGAGGAGAAAGGTGGCGGGAGAGCATTCTAGACATCACTGAGTTGGAGGGACAGAGGAAATAAGGCCCAGAGGCAGGAGCATGAGATACCACAACCAGATCTGACATTGACTGCCAGGAAGTGCAGACCATGTTCACAAAATGCATCAGACTAACTTAACTCCAATTCCAAGAAGACAGGATGGTGAGGAGGTGCAGCTCAACCTCGCTCTGGCCAGGAAAGAGAAGAGAGGAGGCTGTGGGTTCATTTCTCAGTCCACAACGGGCATGGTCTGAAAGTCCAGTATACAGGACTGCCCCACAAAGCTTAGGGCAGAGTCCTCGGGGCAAGCCAATAACAGAAAGGTGAAAGCCCATGTACTATTCACGTGACCCTACAGCCCCAGAGACAAAATAAAGGCATGAACCCTGGTCATCCACCCCTACAAACAGAAAGGCATAATTACATCCAAACTACCTGTATGATCCTGCAGCCCAGAAAGAAAACAAAGGCATGAATACCTCTCCCTCACAGACCTGTGCCCACCCAGTATCAGCAGTGAACACCAAAGAAACTGCAACAGTGAGTGTTGGGTTAAGGAACAGAATACCTACAAACAGAGAGGCTGCCAGGATGAGAATCCAGATAAAGGAAGCTCAAAATAAATCTGAACAACAGACTAAAAATGTAAGAGACAGGAACAGATGACCCATCAGAAACAGAACTCAAAGCAATGATTATAAAAATGGTTAGGAAACGTAATTATAATTTCAACAGAGAAATACCAAGCATAAAGGAAGACATACAAACCATTATAAAGGACCAGACAAAGACAATAATTACATCAACTAAAATAAAAAATGGAAGGAAAGTCACCAAACTAGATGAAGTAGGCGTGCAAAGCAGTGATTTGCAAGAAGAGCCAGCAGAAAACACCCAATCAGAACAACAAATAGAAAAAATATCCAAAAAATGAGATGATTTGAGATTCATCTTGGACAATATTAACCATACAAACATTTGCATCATAGGCTTACCAAAAGGTGCAGAGAAAAAGCAACAGATCAAGAACTTATTTAAAGAAATAATGACTGAAAATTTCCCCAACCTGGTGAAGGAAATATGCATAGAAGCTTAGAAAGCACAGAGAGCCCAAACAAGACAATCTCAAAGAGAAACACACTGAGACACATCAAAATTAAAATGGCAAAAGTTAAAGAAAATGAGAAAATTTTAGAAGCAGCAAGAGAAATACAAGTACTAACTTATAAGGGGACACCCATTCAATTCTCAGCTGATTTCTCAGCAGAAATTTTACAAGCCAGAAGGTAATGGGAGAAAATATTTAACATGATGAAAACCAAAGATCTATAGCCAAGAATAATATATCCAGCAGAGCTAGCATTCAAAATTGAAGGACAAAAGAAGGCAAGATGGCACCTGGAGAGGAGGTCCCTAAAGCCTCTCCCAGAAAACACAATTGAACAGCCGTCCAGGAGCCAAAAAAGAGGACCTTGAGTGACAAAATGGCTGTTGAGAAATCCACAAATCGCAAGTAAACACCTGAAGGTTGGAGAGAAGGGGGCGAGTCGGGGAGAAGGAAGGGAGCAGAGACTGCAACAGGATACAAGCAGCACAGTTCGGGGGAAGGGAGAGACCACGGGGGAGCTGGACTTTGGAGCTGCATGCTGGGGACGGAGTTTAGGAGCCAGCCTCTGGAACTTTTGAGTGGTAGAAGGGCTGAGCGAGGACTCTGAACTGCAAAGATGACACCCCAGCTCTAGGCCCCCTGGAGACCTACACAGGGCTGCAGTTCCTGTTCCCAGCCCGCTGCAAAGGCGACCCTGCTGTCTCAGGCCAGGCCCACAGCTTTGGACTTATGGAGCGTGCACTTCCTCATGCACTCCAGGGTTCTGAAAGCAGTGTGAGCCCACAGACAGCCAGATGCTGAATCAGGCCTTGGAAGAAAGACTGATTTGATAGCATTCACCCGAGCCAGCAGAAACAAGCCTCGGAACACCTTCCCCAGCAAAGGGCAGAAGGCAGAGCCGCCCTTGGAGTGCCTTTTGTTGGCCTCTCCCCAGGATATATACGCATAGCCTCCAAACGCAGTAGGAGATCAGAAACAAGAAACAAACAACCCCATCTCTCCCAAAACTTGACCCCCAGTGCCACCTAGTGTCTGGCCTACAGCAAGACACCACAAAAGCAATAATCTGGGCACTGAACATAAAGCCCTCATGCCAAAGAGGGAGGACACAAACGGACAGGATGAATTCCTTAAAAACTAAAACTCCTCAGAAAGAACATGAAATTTACCCAGAAGACAGCTTCTCAGACCAGGAAGGGTCTGATTTAAGTGACAGAGAATTTAAAGCAGCAATTCTAAACGCTGTGAGAGAAGTGAAAACCTATTGGCAGAACACCATAGCTGAGATAAATAACATAAAAAAGGATATAAACGACATAAAAAGGAACTCTGTGAACAAAAAGAACAATTTAACAAAGAAATTCAAAACATAAGAAAGACTGAGGTGGAAATGCGAGAAATAAATAATACGATAAAAGAAGTGAGAAATGAAATAACTGCAATAGGAAACAAGACCAACCAGATGGAGGAAAGAATTAGTGATATCGAAGATCAGAACATGGAAAGAGCTCAGAAAGAGGAAGAGAGGGAATATAGAACCAAAATGATTGAAAGAACTCTGCAAGAACTATCCGACTCCATGAAACAAAACAACATCAGGATAATAGGAATAGAAGAGGGGGCCGAGCAATCTACAGAGAGCATACTCAAATAATAGATGAGAACTTTTCAAACCTATAGAAAGATCTGGAACCCCAAGTTCAAGAAGAAAACAGATCCCCTAGATACCTGGACCCTAATAGATATTCTCCAAGACACATGGTACTAAAGATGTCCAAAACTAAAGACAAAGAGACAATTCTCAAGGCAGCCAGGGAAAAAAGAGCTATAACCTTTAGAGGAAAACCCATCAGGCGGGCATCAGACTTCTCAGCAGAAATTCTGCAAGCCAGGAGGGAATGGAATCCAATATTCAAAAATTTACAAGAGAGGAACTTCCAGCCAAGAATAAATTATCCAGCAAAATTATCTTTCAGATATGAAGGTGGAATAAAGACCTCCTCAGACACACAGAAGCTGAGGGAATTTGTCAGCACAAGGCCAGAACTCCAAGAAATACTGAAGGAGGCTCTTCGGCCTGAAACAAAACATCAGGAAAAATGGAACAAAATTGGGGCAACAAGAAAGAAACAAAAACAAACAAATGAACAAACAAAAACAAAGAAAGAAATAAGTAATGGTCACAGGAAATCCTCACATATCAATCATCAATTTAAATGTTAATGGACTGAAATCACCAATAAAAAGACACACAATAGCAGACTGGATTAAAAAACAGAATGCATCCATATGCTGTCTCCAAGAAACACACCTCAACTGTAAGGACAAACAGACTCAGAGTGAAAGGATGGGATACAATACTCCAAGCAAATGGAAACCAGAGTAAAGCAGGAGTGACCATACTGATATCTGATGAAATAAATTTCAAGTTAAAAAAGATAGTAAAAGACAAAGATGGTCATTACATAATGATAAAAAGCACAATACAACAACAAGAAGACTTGACAGTAATCAACATATATGCTCCCAACCAGGATGCACCAAAATACACAAAGAAACTATTAACAGACTTGAAAGGAGAAACTAATGAATACAAAATCATAGTAGGAGACTTAAACACCCCGCTAACAGCCATGGACAGATCATCCAAACAGAAAATAAAGAAGGAAATAACAGCTCTAAAAGACACATTACAGCAATTGGACATCATTGACATTTACAGGACACTTCATCCAGCAAAAAGAGACTACACCTTCTTTTCTAGTGTGCATGGAACATTCTTAAGGATAGACCACATGCTGGGACACAAAAGTAGCCTCAGCAAATTCAGGAAGATCAAAATTATACCAAGTGTATTCTCAGACCACACTGGAGATCAACTGTAAAAGGAAAGCAGAAAAAAACCACATATACATGGAGATTAAACAACAGCTTATTAAAAAAGGACTGGATAAAAGAACAAATAAAAGATGAGATTTAAAAATATATGGAAACTAATGACAATGAAAATACAACGTATCAGAATTATTGGGACACAGCAATAGTGGTAATAAGAGGGAAATTTATATCATTACAGGCCTATCTTAAGAAACAAGAAAAATCACAAGCAAACATCTCAGCATCCCATCTTACAGAGCTCGAAAAACAAGAACAGACAAAACCCAAAGTCAGCAGAAGGAAAGAAATAATAAAAATTAAAGCAGAGCCAAACCAATTAGAGAACAGAAGGACAAGAGAAAAATTAATTTTACGAAGACCTGGTTCATTGAGAAAGTCAACAAAATTGACAAACCCCTGGAGAGACTAATCAAAGGACAAAAGGAAAGGACACAATATCCAAAATTAGAAATGAAAGGGGAGAAATTACCACTGATACCACAGAAATACAAAGGATTATAAGAAAATATTATGAAGGACTTTATGCCATGAAATTTAACCACCTAGAAGAAATGGACATGTTTCTAGGAACTTATAGCCTACCAAGACTGAACCAAGAATAACTGGATAATCTAAATAGACCAATCAATAACAACAAGATTGGAATGACTATCCATAATCTCCCTAAAGGCAAAAGCCCTGGACCAGATGGTTTCACCAACGAGTTCTACCAAGCATTCAAAGAAGTATTAATGCCTATTCTCCTCAGACTCTTCCAAAAAATTGAAGAGGAAGCAATACTTCCTAACTCATTCTATGAGGCCAACATGGTCAATAAGACAATCTTCCCACAATGCAACAGCTTGGTGTTTCTTGCTCTTTTGACACAGCTTTCCAGATACAAACCCAGAAACTTGATTGGAAAAGTCAATTCAAAAGGGAAGAGGGCATCAAATGTAGGAAGATCATTTAATGTGGGAAGAGTTCCCTTGAAACAAGGATGCAAAATTGGCAATTATCTGAGCAACCACACACCTTCCTAGGGATCACACATTTCAGAGTATCTTGCCAGAAACCTTTGTGGAGGGCTGAAATGGGACATCCCACTGGTATTGCTTGACTCCTTATACAGTAAGCTTTTCTTTTTTTATGTGGGTAGTTCCCTGGCTGTGAATTGAACCCAGGCCACAGCATTGACAGCGCCAAAGCCTTAGCCACTACACCACCAGGGAACTCACTACAGTAAACTATCTTGATGGGCCTTCTCATGTTGGTCTGTGAAAGGCACTATGAGAATTAATACAAAATTTTCTCAAACTGTTAAAAAAAATCAAGAGGAGGGAAGGTTCCTAAGCTCTTTCTATGAGGCCATCATTACCATGATTCCAAAACCAGACAAAGACATTCCAAGAAACCAACCAACCAACCAACTAACAAAATACTATTGGCTGGTATCCCTGATGAATATAAATACAAAAATCCTCAACAAATTATTAGTAAACCAAATTCAGCAATACATTAAAAAGATCATACACCATGATCTAGGGGGATTTACTTTGGTGGTGAAAGTTTGGTTCAATATCTGCATATCAATTAATGTGATATGTAATCTAAACAAAATGACAGATAAAAATCATATGATCATATCAATAGATGGCAGAAGAGCATTCAACAATATCTAGCATCTGTTAATGATTAAAAACTCTCATTATGGAGTTCCCTGGTGGTGTAGTGGCTAGGCTTCTACAGTAGGGGCTGTCAATGTTGAGGCTTGGGTTTGATTCCCAGCCAGGGAACTACCCACATTAAAAAATAAATAAATAAATAAATAAATAAATAAATAAATAAATAATAAAAACTCTCATTAAAGTGGGAATAGAGGAAACATATCTCAACAATATAAAATCCATATATGACTAACATTATACCCAATGGGGAAAAGCTATAAGCCTTCTCCTTAAGATCAGGAACAAGACAAAGAGGTCCACTTTCACCATCTTTATTCAACATAGCATTAGAAGTCCGATCCACAGCATTCAAACAAGGAAAAAAAGGTCTACAAATTGGAAAAGAAGTAAAATTGTCATTTTTTGGTAAATGATATAGTACTATATATATAAAGAACCCCAATGATCCCACAAGGGTTGTGGTTGAACACCACAACAGGAGAATTTCTGTTGATGATGGTGAAGGGAGTGGTATGGGGACATGCCGCACATGCACCTTTGCAGATGCCCCCTCCCTAATGGATGGTACACACCAAGCATACAAGCTGCCAGGGGACCATGATGAAATAACTGGGACCATATGGGAACTGAAAACTATGCAGATAGTACACCACACCCACAGTCCATACTACTCCACAGTGTGGCCAGTGAAGAAGCCAGATTGCACCTGGTGAATGATGGTTGACTACTGGGACTTAAATAATGTAGTGCCACCTTTGCATGCAGCAGTCTCATCAGTGGCAGACCTGATGGATTACCTGAGTCAGAAGCATGGACACCTGTCATTTTGTTGGTGATTTTGCTAATGCCTTTTTCTCTATTGACATAGCCTTGGAGAGCCAAGATCAATTTGCATTCATGTGGGAAGGCCAGCAGTGGACTCTCATGGTCCTTCCCTAGGGATACTTGCATAGTACCATGCTGTGCCATGGACTGGGGGCAGTGGACTTGGCATGATGATCCCAGCCTGAGAATATAAGCCTGTAGCATTATGTTGATGATATCATGCTAACTAGTGACTCTCTTACAGATCTAGAAGGTGCTGTTTCTGCTCTCCTAACTCACCTGAAAACATGTGGTTAGGCACTCAACAAGAAGCTGCAAGGGCCTGGCTTCTCTGTCAAGTTCTTGAGAGTTGTTTGGTTGGATAAGACAAAGATTATCTCCAATATGGTTATTGATAAAATCCAAGCCTACCCTGTGCCTACCACTGTTAAGCAATTGCAAACTTTCCTTGGGATATTGGAGAGCATTTGTGCCCCATTTAGCTCAACTGCTAAGGCCCTTGGTTAGGAAAGGGGTTTGATGGGACTAGACGGATGAGGCCCAAGTGGCCTTTGATTCCTCCAAGTGCACCATTGAAGTTGTTCTAGCTCTGTCTGTGTTTGACCCTGCCTGGCCTTATGAGCTGGATGTACATGTCACTGCAAGGGACTATGGCTGGGGCCTATGGCAGCATTCTGGGCACTTGCTGCAGCCCATAGGCTCCTGCTCCCAATTGTGAAAGGGGGCTGAGGTCCATTACTCCGTGGTGAAAAAAAACAATTGATGGCCATGTACACTGCCCTTCTGGCAACTGAAAGCATTACAGCTATTGTCCCTGTGACTGTATGAACCACATGTCCTATCACAGGATGGATACATGATTGGGCCACAAAACCACACAGTGGAACTGCCCAAATGCCTGTGTTGACAAAATGTGGGGCATATTTCCAACAGCGCAGTATTCTAAATAATAGTCCTCTGTCATTGCATGTACTATTGTATCTTGTTTCTGCAGTCTGTATTGTTGCTATGGTATATGGATGCACTGTAACACACTCCTCACACAGGGACCATTGCAGAAGACATCTATCATGTAGACTGTGAGGTGACAAACCCTGAAGGGGTGGAGTGTGGGGAAAATGAAGTAGCTCAGGCTTTCTCACCAAGCTTCTGCTGGAATGATGTGCACCTGTTATGTAACCGTGACTTGCACTTTCCCAGGTGGCAACCATTTTATTGTTTAAGTGCCATCTGGGCAGCTTGCCACCTTTGTTCTGCATATATAAAGGGATGGTACTCTCTGGGAGGGAGCTCTGTACTAACTCCTGGATGCCATTTTGTTGCTGCTCCACTTCTGAAATAAAGAATATAAGTTGCCTGCAGCTCTTCAATTCTTCTTCGGTCTGCTGGGATCCAATGTGAATCTCCCTGACCTCAGCCATTGGCAATACACAAGTCTAAAATTGTTTATACAGCATTCAAATGGGAAAAGTACTCTGAGCAGCCTGCAACTGTCAAGAGAATGCAGTCTACATTTTTTACAGTAGGGGCAGCAACATACAAGTAATGGCAATGTATTCTAATGGCATTTCCACCAGACTCTGATAGTTGACCAAAAACAAATACATATTAATTAGACATTAACAGATTTATACATTTGGGGACAATTTCTTGGACTGGACAGGTATCAATAGGGGAAGATATTCATTTATGTGGTTAGTACTTTTGTTGCTTTTAAAGCTAGGTGAAATGATGCCTTCTTTTTCTCTCAGCATGAGTCTAGCAGCATGGGGCCGAAAGAAAGAGTAGAAGGAATGTAGCAGGGGCATGACTCAAGGCCATTCCATAGAGATTCTCAACTAAACATCTAAAAAAAATCTCTATTTATCTTTGTGTATTTATATTGTGCAGGTAAAAGAATTATAAGGGTGAATTAGTCTGCGCTTGTTTGGTTATAACCATCCTCCATAAGGTCTTGCATTTTGAATATCAATTTTGTTTTTATCTCACAAGCTCATGCATCAAGCTTATTCAGCTTCAGTTACCTTGATAACTAACCTTTACTTCATATCTAGACTTCTCGTTATGAGAAGAGATAAAAGAAAAACAAGGAATGAGGGAGGGAGGCCAGAAAATATTGCAACTTATCTCCTTTGCCTTTTCTTACCACAATCTAATAATTCTTTACTACTCCAGCCATCATTCACCAAAATTGAACTAAGTCTGTTGCAAAGTTAAGTGAAATTAATCCCACATGTAAAGCCTCAAGACTTTTGCCCTCATCTGTGCATCAGTTTTGTACTGGACTATTCAGTTCACCAATCTGGGGTAAAATCTAAGATTTTATTAATTTTTTAAGTGGCAAAAGGTTAGTTTATTAATAGTGAAGAGTATACTCCAAGGAAGTAGGAGTGGGCCTGAGTGACAGAGAGAGAGAGAGAGAGAGTGGCTCAAGGGCCTCGAATGGCAAGGGGAAAATACACTCCTAAGAGGTAAGAGCAGGCTCAAGCAGGAAAATGGCTCAAGAGCCAAATCCAAGGTTTTATGACAAGCAGTCTTGAGACTAAGAACCCTTGGCAGAATACACATCTTTCAAGAGTAGCTCAGCAAGATGGTGACCAGAGAGGAGATCCCTAAAACCTCCCCCCACCCAAAATACAATTAAACAGCCAGCCAAAATCAAACACGGGAAACCCTGAATGTCACAGTGATAGCGGAGAGATCTATGTACCACAAAAAAACACCTGAAGATTAGAGAAAGGGGGGAGAGTGGGAGCGAATGGAGAAAGTGGAGATGGATCACGACCCAACTCAACCAGGGCTAACTGAAGGAACTAGAAAGAAATAAAAAAGCAGCATAATACTGGTAAGGGGTGAGGCCTAGCAGTGATAAGAGTGGAAGCTAAAGTGGTGGGAACCTTGCCAGACCCTGGGGAGCTGGTCCCAGCAGCAGCATATTAGAGGCACAGTCTGGGAGCCACGCCCTGGGTGGCATGGAAGTTGAGCAAGGCATCTGAATTGCCCTAGGAGGAAATAGGGCCTCCAGCTGTTGCACGAAGCTCTCGGTGCTGCCCAGAGCTGTTGCCATGGAAATGTACCCCTGTTATGGGGTTCCAGGTAAAACACAGTCTCAGAAAAAGAAAGAAAGGCTCAACTGTTGACACTTGCCCTGACCAATGTGAGCAGCCTCAGCTCGCATTCCATCAGCCTCCCTCTTCTCCGCTAGTTTCCCAATGAACCGCAGTTAAGTGGAAAAACTGTGGACCACCCCACCCCAAAATGCTGGTGGAGACTAGAGATACAGCTGAAACATGGCTCCTCTCTACCAAAACTTGCCCACCAGTACCACCTAGTGTCTGCTTTGCAGCAAGACACCACAAAAATGCAAATCTGCAAGAGAAAGAGATCTCCTTGGTGCTGTCAGAGGTAAAACATTCATGCCACAGAAAAATAATACAACAAAAAATGAGTACCTTAAAGTGACTCTGAAAGATGAAACATCTCCAGAAAAGGATCTTGTAGATCTAGAAATTTATGAACTAAATGACATAGAATACAAGGTCGCAGTTTTAAAGGCTCTCAGAGAAATGAAAACATACTGGCAGAACACCAGAGCTGAGATGAATAGTCTCAGGGGAAAAGTCGTGAAGAAAAGCAACATTTTAACAAAGAAATACAAATTGTAAAGAAGAACTAGATGGAAATTTGAGAGATAAATAATAACGGAAAAAAGTGAGAAATGATATAACTGCCATAGGAAACAGGATCAACCAGATGGAGTATAGTTAATGATTTTGAAAATCAGAACATGGAAATAATTAACAAAGGAGAAGATAGGGACTATAGAGTCGAAAGGATTGAAAAAGCTCTGCAAGAATGATCTCACTGCATTAGAAAAAAACAATATTAGGATAATAGACATGGAAGAGGAGGAAGAAAGAAAAAATACAGAGAGCATATTCAAACAAATAGTAGACAAGAACTTTCCAAACTTATGGAAAGATCTGGAATTCCAAATTAAAGATGAAAATAGGTCCCCTAGCTCCCTGGGCCCTAGTAGATCTACTCTAAGACACATTATACTGAAGATGTCAATAAACAAAGACAGAGACAATTCTCAGAGCAGCCAGAGGAAAAAAAAACAAATATAAACTTTAAAGGAAACCCAATTAGGCTATCATAAAACTTCTCAGCAGAAACTTTACAAGCCAGAAGGCAGTAGAATCAAATATTCTAAATATTAAAAGAGAGAAACTTCCAGCCAAGAATAAAATATACAGCAAAATTACCTTTCAGATATGAAGGAGGAATAAAGACCTTCTCAGACACACAGAAGCTGAGGGAATTCTCCAGCACAAGGCTGGCATTTCAAGAAATACTGAAGGAGGCTCTTCAACCTGAAACAAAACATCAGAATAAATGGAAAAGAGTTGGGACAACAAAAAAGAAATAAAAATAAAAAAGGAAAAAGTAATAGCAATAGGAAATCCTCATATATTAAGCATTATTGTCAGTGTTAAAGACACAGAGTAGCAGACTGGATGAAATAAAAAAGCCCATTTATATGCTGTGGTGAAGAGACACACCTCAGCCATAGGAAAAAAACAGACTCAGAGTGAAAGGCTGGAAAAATACTCCAAGCAAATGGTATCCAGAGAAAAGTAGGAGTTACCACACTGATACCTGATGAAAAAACTTCAACTTAAAAAAGATAACAAGAGACAAAGATGTACATTTCAAAGTATTAAGAGGGACTATACAAAAACAAGAAGACTTGACACACATTAATATTATGCTTCCAATAAGAAAGCTCCAAAACATACAAAGCAACAACTAACAGATCTGAAAGAAGAAATTGAAAAAAACACAATCATTGTAGAGGACCTAAGCAACCCCTTAACAGCCATGGACAGATCATCCAAACAGAAAATAAAAAGAGAAAACATCAGCTTTAAATGACACATTATAGCAATTGGACATAATTGACATTTACAGGACACTTTCTCTGGCAAAAAAAATACTACACATTCTTTTCTAGTACACATGCAAAATTCTCAAGGATAAATCATATCCTGGGACACAAAACTAGCCTCCGCAAATGCAAGAAGATTGAAATCATACCAAATGTATTCTTAGACCAAAAAGTTCTGAAATTGGAGATCAATTGCAAAAAGAAAGCAAAAGAAATCATATACATGTAGATTGAACAACATCTTATTTTAAAAAGACTGGATCAAAGAAGAAATTAAAAAAGCGATGAAAAATACATAGAAACTAATGTCAATGAAAATACAACATATCAAAATTATTGGAAAGTAGTGAAACCAGTAATAATAGAGAAGTTTATATAATTACACTACCATTTTAAGAAACAAGAAAAATCACAAGTAAACATCCTAACAACCCAGCTCAAAAAACTAAAAACAAAAGAACAACATAAAAAAATTAATATCAGCAGAAGAAAAGAAATAAAAAAATTAAACCAGGCCTAAACAAAATCGAAAACAGAAAGATAATAGGGAAAATTAATGCTACAATTGACATTTATAGGACACTTAATCCAACAAAAAGAGACTATACCTTCTTTTCTAGTGCACATGGCACATTCTCAAGGATTGACCACATGTTGGGACACAGTAGCCTCAGCAAATTCAAGAAGATCACAATCATACCAAGTGCATTCTCAGACCACAAAGCTTTGAAATTAGAGATTAACTGTAAAAGGAAAGCAGAAGAAAACATATATACATGGAGATCAAATAACAGCTTATTTTAATATGACTGGATAAAAGAACAACTAGAAGAAGGGATTAAAAAATATATAGAAACTAATGACAATGAAAATACAACATATCAGAATTATTGGGACACAGCAAAAGCGGTAATATGAGGAAAATTTATAATTACAGGCCTACCATAAGAAACAAGAAAAATCACAAGTAAACACCTTAGCATCCCATCTTAAAGAACTAGAAAAAGAAGAGCAGACAAAACCCGAAGTCAGCAGAGGCAAAGAAATAATAAAAATTAAAGCAGAGCTAAACCAATTACAGAAGAGAAGGACAATAGAAAAAATTAATATTATGAAGACACGGGACTGGGGAGACCAAGAGGTGACAAGAGTAAAAACCAGCAAACTGGTAGAACAGTGGGAGACCATGGGGGAGCTGGGCTTTGCGGACAGAGCTTGGGAGCCAGCTTCTGGAACTTTTGAGTAGGAGGAGGGCTGAGCGAGTAATCTGAACACCAGAGACAATGACACCTCAGCTCCCGGCACCCTCACGTCCCACAGCACAGGCATGCACGGATCCTACACAGGGCTGCAGTACCTGTTCCAAGGCCATTGAGGAGGAGAGCCAGCTGCCTTCATACTGCCTGAGGTCAGGCCCACAGCTTTGGACTTGGGTGCTCATGCCTGCAAGCGTGCCCCTGGGGCCTACAAGCAATGTGAGCCTGCAGATTCCACCCCAATGGCTGGTTGATGGAGCAAGCCCAGGAAGAAAGGCAGATTTGTTAGCATTCACCTCAGCCAACAAGAGCAGCCTCGGCCCACATCCCCCAGCTTCCCCAGCATAGGGCACGAGGTGGAGCTGCCCCAGCGTGCATTTTGTTGGCCTCTACCCTCTCCTAGAGCCTCCTCAACCAACTCACTAACTGCAGGAGGCAGAGGGACTGCGGATTGATGCACACTGCCTTCAAACATAGCAGAAATAAGAAATAAACAACCCCTCTCTCTCCCAAAACTTGGACCCCAGAGCCACCTAGTGTCTGCCTTACAGCAAGACACCACAAAAGTACTAATCAGGACTCCTGGGCTCTGCTGAGCATAATGCCCTCATGTCAAAGAGGAAGAACGCAGTAGATAGGATCAACTCCTTAAAAATTAAAATGGCCCAGAAAGAACATGAAATTTATCCAGAAGACAGCTTCTTATACCTAGAAGTTTCTGAACTAAGTGACAGAAACTTTAAAGTAGACATTCTAAAGACTCTGAGAGAAATGAAAACATACTGGCAGAACACCATGGCTGAGATGAACGACATAAAAAAGGAACTCCGTGAACAAAATGAAAACTTTAACAAAGAAATTCAAAACATAAGGAAGATTGAGATGGAAATGCAAGAGATAAATAATACAATAAAAGAAGTGAGCAATGAAATAACTGCCATTGGAAACAGGGCCAACCAGATGGAGGAAAGAATTAGTGACACTGAAGATCAGAACATGGAAGCATCTCAGAAAGAGGAAGAGAGGGAATACAGAACCAAAAGGATTGAAACAACACTGCAAGAACTATCTGACTCGATTAGACAAAAAAATATCAGGATAATAGGATTAGAAGAAGGAGCAGAGCACTCTACAGAGAGCATACTCAAACAAATAGTAGATGAGAACTTTCCAAGCCTATGGAAAGATCTGAAACCCCAAGTTCAAGAAAAAAAATCAGGTCCCCTAGATACCTGGACCCTAGCACATCTTCTCCAAGACACATGGTACTGAAGATGTCCAAAACTAAAGACAAAGAGACAATTCTCAAGGCAGCCAGGGAAAAAAGAACTATATCCTTTAAAGGAAAACCCATCGTGCTGGCATCAGATTTCTCAGAAGAAACTCTACAAGCCAGGAGGGAGTGGAATCCAATATTCAAAACTTTAAAAGAGAGAAACTTCCAGCAAAGAATAAATTATCCAGCAAAATTATCTTTCAGATATGAAGGTGGAATAAAGACCTTCTCAGGCACACAGAAGCTGAGGGAACTTGCCAGCACTAGGTTGGCACTTCAAGAATTACTGAAGGAGGCTCTTCAACTTGAAACAAAAAATCAGGAAAAATGGAATAATGTTGGAGCAACAAGAAAGAAACAAAAATAAAACAAAAACAAACAAACAAATAAGTAAGGGCCACAGGAAATCCTCAAATATTGATTATCACTCTAAATGTTAATGGACTGAACTCACCAATAAAAAGACACAGAGTAGCAGACTGGATTAAAAAACAAAACCCAGTTGACAATGCACTGTAGAATTATATGCCTGAAACCTATGTAATCCTTGCTAACAGATGTCACCCCAATAAGTCTAACAATAAAAATGAATTTAAAAAAAAACAACAAAAAAAAAAAACAAAAAACAAAACAAAACAAAAAAAGAACAAAAAAAAATAAAAATAAAAAACAAAACCCATCCATATGCTGTCTCTAAAAGATACACATCAGCCATAAGGACAAATACAGACTCAAAGTGAAATGATGGGAAACAATACTCCAAGCAAATGGTAACCAGAGAAAATCAGGAGTTGCTATACTGATATCTGATGAAATAAACTTCAGGTTAAAAAAGATAGTAAAAGACAAAGATGGACATTACATAATGATAAAAGTCACAATATAACAACAAGAAGGTTTGACACTAATTAATATGTATGCTCCCAACAGGAAGCACCAAAATATACAAGAAAACTACTAACATATTTAAAAGGAGAAACTGATAAATGCACAATCATCATGGGAGACTTAAACACCCCACTAACAGCCATGGACAGATCATTGAAACAGAATATAAATAAGGAAATAGCAACTCTAAATG
The DNA here is from genome assembly GCA_004026885.1 of Lyroderma lyra. Classification (NCBI taxonomy): domain Eukaryota; kingdom Metazoa; phylum Chordata; class Mammalia; order Chiroptera; family Megadermatidae; genus Lyroderma; species Lyroderma lyra. The sequence goes on along the minus strand of PVJL010007374.1, from coordinate 35,307 downwards.
ACACATTACAGCAATGGGACATAATTGACATTTACAGGACACTTTATCCAGCAAAAAGAGACTATACCTTCTTTACTAGTGCACATGGAAAATTCTCAAGAATAGACCACATGCTGGGACACAAAAGTAGCCTCAGCACATTCAAGAAGATTGAAATCATACCAAGTGTATTCTCAGACCACTAAGCTTTGAAAGTGGAGATCAACTATGAAAGGAAAGCAGAAAAAACCACATGTACATGGAGATTGAACAATGTCTTACTAAAAAATGACTGGATAAAACAACACATAAAAGATGAGATTAAAAATATATAGAAACTAATGACAATGAAAACACAACATACCAGAATTATTGGGACTCAGCAAAAGTAGTAATAAAAGGGAAATTTATATCACTACAGGCCTATCTTAAGAAACAAGAAAAATCACAAGTAAACACCTTAGCATCACATCTTAAAGAACTAGAAGAGCAGACAAAAACCAAAGTCAGCAGAAAGAAAGAAATAATAAAAATTAAAGCAGAGCTAAACCAATTATATAACAGAAGGACAATAGAAAAAATTAATGTTACAAAGAGCTGGTTCTTTGAGAAAGTCAACAAAATTGACAAATGCTTGGCTAGATTAATCAATGGATGAAAGGAAAGGACACAAATATCCAAAATTAGAAATGAAAGGGGAGAAATTACCACTGATACCACAGAAATACAAAGGATTATAAGAAAATATTATGAAGGACTTTATGCCACTAAATACAACAACCTAGAAGAAATGCACAAGTTTCAAGAAACTTATAATCTACCTAGACTGAACCAGGAAGAATTGGATAATCTAAATAGACCAATCAATAGCAAAGAGATTGAAATGACTATCTACAACCTCTCTAAAGGCAAAAGCCCTGGACAGATGTTCTCACCAATGAGTTCTACCAAACATTCAAAGAAGAATTAAGACCTATCCTCCTCAGACTCTTCCAAAAAATTGAAGAGGAAGCAATAGTTCCTAACTCATTCTATGAGGCCAACATTACCCTAATACCAAAGCGTGGCAAAGACAACACAAAAAAAAGAAATCTATACAATATCTCTGATGAACACAGATGCAAAAATCCTAAAGTAAATATTAGCAAATAGAATACAACAATGCATCAAAAAGATCATACATCATGATCAAGTGGCATTCATCCCAGGAGCACAAGGATGGTTCACCATACAAAAATCAATCAATGTGATATGCCACATAAACAAAATAAAAGATTAAAACCATATAGTCATGTCAATTGATGCAGAAAAAGCTTTCGATAAGATATAACATCCATTTATGATCAAAAACTAAATAAGATAGGTATGGAAGGAAAGTATCTCAACATAATAAAGGCCATATATGACAAACCCTCAGCTAACATCACAGTGAATCGGGAAAAGCTGAATCCTATTTCCCTAAAATCAGGAACAAGACAGGGATGCCTCCATCACCACTGCTATTTAATATAGTACTGGAAGTTCTAGCCACAGCAATCAGGCAAGAGAAAGGAATCAAAGGTATCCAAACTGGGAAAGAAGAGGTCAAATTGTCACTGTTTGCAGATGACATGATCCTTTACTTAGAAAATTCCAAAGGCTGTACCAGGAAACTATTAGCAACAACAAATGAATACAGTAAAGTCATAGGATACAAAATCAATGTACAAAAATCAACAGCATTCCTATGTAAAAACGACAAATCTTCAGATAAAGAATGAAAATGTCAACACCTTTTGCTATTGCAACAAGCATAATGAAATACCAGCGAATTAAGAAAGAATGTGACAGACTTATACACAGAAAACTCTAAGACATTTTTTAAAGAAATTGAAGAGGACATAAAGAAATGAAAGATATTTCATGGATTAGGAAAACTTAACATAGCTAAAATGACCATATTACCCAAAGCAATTTACAAATTTAATGCAATTTCCATCAAAGTCCCACAATCATACTTTCAAGAAATAGATTTAACAATTATCAGATTTGTATGGCACCACAAACTACCTTGAATTGTCAAAGCAATAGTTCATAAAAAAATATGGCTGATTATATCATGCTCTCTGATTTCAATTTATACTACAAGGCATCAATAATCAAAACAGCTTGGTGTTGGCAGAAAACCAGACACACAGACCAATGGAAAAAATTAAAAACCCAGAAATAACTCCACAAATTTATAAACAAAAATTTTTTGATAAAGTAGCAAAAAAATATGTAATTGGGAAAAGACTGCCTCTTCAGTAGATGATGCTGGGAAAACTGGAGAAACCTATCCAAAAGAATAAATGTGAGTTGTGAAATGTCACCATATACTAAAATTAATTCAAAATGAGTTACAGATGTTGACATAAGATCCAAAACAATAAACTGTATAGAAGAAAACATTGGTACTAAACTTATAGATCTAGGGCTAAAGGAGGACTTCATGAACCTGACTTCAAAGGCAAGGGAAGTAAAAGAAAACAAATAAATGGGACTATATCAAACTGATACCTTCTGTACAGCAAAAGAAACCATCAACAAGGTAAAGAGATAGCAAACTGAATGGGAGAAAATATTTGCAAACATCACATCTGATAAGGGTCTAGTATCTAGAATATATAAAGAATTAGTATCACTCAACAAGAAGAAAAAAACAAATAACCCAATTTAAAAGTGGGCAGAGGACCTAAATAGACCCTTCTCTCATGAAGATACACAAATGGCCAAAAGACATGAAAAAATGCTCATCCTCATTAGCTATCAGGGAAATTCAAATCAAAACCACCATGAGATACCACCTCACACCTGTTAGAATGGCTATTATCAACAAAACAAGGAATAACAAGTGCTGGAGAGGGTGTGGAGAAAAAGAAACTCTCTCACACTGCTGGTGGGAATGCAAATTGGTACAACCACTGTGGAAGACAGTGTGGAGGTTCCTCAGAAAATTTGGAATGGAGTTACCATATGATCCAGCAATCCCCCTTCTGGGAATCTACCCAAAAACTCGAAAACCTTTGTACACAAAGACTTATGTACCCCAATGTTCATTGCAGTGCTGTGCACAGTGGCCAAAACATGGAAACAACCAAAGTACCCTGCGACAGATGAGTGGATAAAGAAGCTGTGGTACATATACACAATGGAATATTACTCAGCTAATTTTGCCACTTGCAACAAAATGGATGGACCTGGACATCATCATGCTTAGCGAAATAAGTCAGACAAAAAAAACAAAAACTGTATGACTTCAGTCATATGCAGAATATAAAACTAAAAGCAACAAAGGAAAAACAAACAAGCAAACAAACCAAAAAACACATGTACACAGTCAATAATTTAGTGGTTACCTAGGGGAAACAGGGGAGGGGGAGAGAGAGGAGGGAGTGGGTGTGCGAGGAGGGAGGGAGAGCCAGATATATGATAATGGAAAGAGAAGTCACTGGGTGATGAACATATAATACAAAACATAGGCGATGCACTGTAAAATTGTACACTGGGACCTATGTAATTCTTGCTAACCAATGTTACCCCAATTAATCTAAAAATAAGAAAAAAAGAATACATATCTTTCTTTCTACTTTTCCCACCTCTTTCTGCTTCTGAAATACAGGATTCTTATCACTAATCATAAGAAAAGGCTCCATTTTTATTGCTTTTAGACCCCATCCACTTATATCTACAGAAATAAGTGACAGAAGGGAAGAAATTTGACCCACGAAAGGGACCGGTTCCATAACTACTCCTGAAGTCCCTAAATGGCAGCTATGCCAGAATCAAGGCTCTCAGGCAGTCCCATCATAGCCCTCCACATTGCATTCTAAAGGAAGGCTTATTGGTGGAGCCCTGCCTTTAGTTTCTCTATTCCAGCATTGTGTTCTCATTCTAAATCATCCCTATTGGTGTGTATGCTATCATTCCAATTCTCAACCTCTACCATTAACCCTCCTATAACTTCCCACTTTGTGGTACTTATCACACCTTAAAGGAACTTCCTACAAATCCAACTCTCTGGGATAAGCTTCAGTGCTAGCAGGCCCCAAATAAATGTCCTCAGACTGGCTCTGTATACCCAACTTCAAGATTCTCCGTTTCTGGATTGTAGTTTTTAGTTGCCATAGGGTTCAAGGATACATTCAAGTCCTCTCTTCCTTGGCCTAAAAGACTCTTATCCCTTATAGGAACCTGGACTTCATGGACTCCAAATTCTCTCCCATGCCTCTCTTATCCTTTCTTACCTAGGTTGATCAGATATACCATTTTAAATGGGATAAAAACCAACAGCACTGTTCAATTTCAAACAGTACATATGGTCAGCCTAGCCTCACTGGGATAAATTCAATGTTACAGTAGAGACCATGCATACCATTCAAAATGTAACAGCACTGTTTTCTGTCTCATTTAAAATGGTATGTCTGATCAGCCTATTCCAGCTTTCCAAGTTCCAATTTCCACAGGGCTTCATGGGTGGGGTGGTATTTCAGGATAAGGATATCATTGCCAATATTCTTCCTGTAAAAAGCAGAGCAATTTAAAGGCAGGAACCAGAGTTTAAACTGTAAGTAAAGATCTTGAAGAGCTGAGGATATATCCTCAACTTTGCCTCTATTCCAAATGACTCAGGTGCCCCTACTCACAAAAGTCCCAGTCCTGTCCTCCCTCTCAAGAGGCCCAGTTGTCCATATTCCTGGACTAGAGCTCAATTCCACATCAGCTACCTTCACCCATATACACATATTTAAAAACAACAACAAAATTCTCCTAAATTATCTTGGGATAAAGATGAAATTTTAAAAATCTAATTATATGCCTATTTGATTTGGCATTAGTAAAAATATATATCCAGAGTTAAAGAAAGTATCCAAGTCAAATTTTACACAAACTCATTCAGATACTAAACACCATCACTCCAGTATCCACACCCACTCAAAATTCACACTGAGGTTACCTAAAAATTTAGTTGTCACTCTAATTCAGTTGCAAGCATACCCCAGGTGCTATATATGTATATTCCCTCAGACATTATATAAAATATTGCATACTCATTAAGATGTCACAAAATTTCATTCTGTTGTCATCTATGCTTTTTCAGATGTTATGTAAGCTCATTCAGCTCTTAACATACACTCTATTCAGATGTAACCATATACATGCAAACCTGAAACACACTCAAAATTTCTTTCAGAGGGTGTACACATTCATCTTTCTGTTACCATTGCTTACTTACTGCCAAGCATTCACTCAGATGTCACCAGCAATGATTCTTATCACACACACACACACACACACACACACACACTTATTCAGGTATTGCATCACCCATCATCCCCTCTCCACCAACCATACACTCAGGCTTCAATGTGAGCACCCATTTTTCTTTCCCAAAGGTGCTCCTCTTATGTTCACCATATCAGTAAATGGTATCATCACCATGCAGTTGCCCAAGGCAGGAACCAACATTGGAATCATCCTTAGGTCCCTCCATTTTCTCTCATCAAATCTTTTCTAGCTGACCTCCACAGTATATATAAAATTCACCCCTTCTTTAGGAATTCCAATACACTACCTTATTTCAGTCTATCATCACCTGTCTCCACAATGATCTCCTTGCATTCCATCTGACTCCCCTCCATTCATCATTCACTCTAAACACAGTGGTCTTTATGAAGCACAAATCTGAGCACATCACTATTCTGACTAAAAACTACTTGTCAATAATTCACCATATCCCCTGTGACAAAAGTCCACACTCTTTATTTCTGCTTATAAGGCCCTTTAGAAGCTGGACTCTCCAGCTCAATTCTCACCCCTCTTCATCTGACACTTTATGTTATAACCATACTGCGTTACACAAAATCCCCTGAATATGTCATGCTCTCTCACTTTTAAGCCCTTTTTACAAACTATTCATTCTACCTGGAATGCTCCTGCTTTCTCCTCATTTTCTTTCTCTTTATCATCTTCTATTCATCCTTTGGTCATCTAAAAACATTTCTGGGCCCAGCCTTCTCCACTACGGATTAGATGTACTTCCTCTGTGCTCCCACAATTCCCTGTACTTCATTACAATACTTTCTACACTGCAGTGTGCATATTTGCACCCAATCCAAATTTCTTTTCTCTCAGCAGGAAGGGCTTATTGACCAATGGTTCTGTTCTAGTTGATATTTCAGATTTTGGAAATTAGTATGTAGCAAAATTTCAAGCCACAAAACCATCTTGATAAATACAATCTGACATGCCATATACATTATTTCAGCTATTACTATACTCATTGAAGTATGTGTTAGTCTGCTCAGGCTGCCCTTACAAAATATAGACTGGGTAGCTTAAATAAAAGAAATTTGTATTATCATACTTCTGTGGAGACTGGAATTCCAGTATCAGAGTGCAAGCAAGGTTGGTGTCTGGTGAGAGCTCTGCCCTTTTGTTGCAGATGGCTGCCTTCTGGCTGTGGGCTCACATGGGTTTTCCTCCAAGCATGTACATGGAGAGAGAGAGAAAGCTCTCTGGTGTCTCTTCTTATAATGACACTAATCCTATTGGATCCAGAAATCCACCATTATGACCTCATTTAAAACATTAATTACTTCCTGAGAGTCCCCACATACAAATACAGTCACACTGGGCATTAGGGTATATCACATAAAATTTGAAGGGACACATTTAGTTCATAACAAAATATAATGCATACATTTGATGTTCTATAACAAATAAATTTATAGGAATCTGTTTAGATATTACAAAATTTCAGTTTTTATTAAATATTTTTAATTCATTTTTATTGTTATACTTATTGGGGTGACATCTGTTAGCAAGGATTACATAGGTTTCAGGCATACAATTCTACAGTGCATTGTCAACTTGATGTATAATAAGTTCACCACCTAATGTGACTTCTTTTTCCATCACCTTAAATTTATCAGGGTGACATTAATTAATAAAATTATACAGGCTTCAAGAGTACAATTCTATATCATCTATCTATTGCATTGTTTTTACCACCCAGTAAAATATTCTTTCTTATCACCATATATTTGACCCTTTTTACCCTCTTCTACCACCCCCTCTCACCTTACCCTCTGGTAACCACTAAACTATTGACTGTGTCTATGAGTTTTTGTTTGGTTATTTGTTGTTTTTTTATCTTGTTCATTTGCTGCTTTCAGGTTCATATCTCACATATAAGTGAAGTCAACTTTTTATGTCTCACTTATTTTGCTTAGCATGATAAAGTCAAGATCCAACCATGTTGTTGGAAATGGTATTATTACATCTTATTGATGAGTAATATCCCATTGTATATATGTATCATATCTTCTTAATTTAATCATCTGTCAAAGAACACTTTAGTTGTTTCTGTGTCTTGACCACCATGAATAATGCTGCAATAAACATAGAAATGCACAAATCTCTACAAATAAATGTTTTCAGATTTTTTTGATAGATACCCAAAAGAAGGATTGCTGGCTCATACAGTAATCCTATCCTTAATTTTTTGAGGAATCTTTGTACTGTTTTCCATGGTGGCTGTACTAAATTGTATTCCCACCAGCAGTGCTCCTTTTTCTCCACAACCTCTCCAGCACTTGTTATTACTTGTCATGTTGATAACAGCCATTCTAACAAGTGTGAGGTGGTATCTCATTGTGGTTTTTATTTGTAACTCCCTGATAGCTAGTGAAGTTCATTATCTTGTTATCTATATGTAGGCTGTTTGTACGTCTTTTTGAGAGAAGTAATTGTCTAGGTCCTTTGCCCATTTTTTAAAATTAATTTTTGTTGCTGTTTAGTTGTATGAGTTCCTTATATATTTTGGAAATTAGCCCCTTATCAGAAGTGCTGCTTTCAAGTATCTTTTCCCATTTAGTTGGTTGCCTCTTTGTTTTGCTAATGGTTTCTTTTGTTGTGCAGAAGTCTTTTAGTTTGACATAGTCCAATTCATTTATTTTTGTTTTCACTTCCCTTGCCTTTGAGGTGAAATCTATAAAATCTCTAAGACCAAGGTCCATAACTTTATACCTTTGTTGTAATCTATTTAAATTATTATCTCAGGTCTCATATTAATATTTAGGTCTTTGATCAATTTTGAGTTAATTGTGATATATGGTGACAGATAGCAGTCAGGTATCATTCTTTTGTATGTGGCTTTTCAATTTTCCCCAGCACTATTTATTGAAGAGGCTTTCTTTTCTCCATTGTATGTTTTTGGCTCCTTTGTTAAAAACAATCTGCCATATAAAAGTGGGCTTACTTCTGAGTTCTCAATTCTGTTTTACTGGTATGTGTGTCTGTTTTTCTGTCAATTCCATGCTGTTTTCATTATAGTCACTTTGTAGTATAAATTGAAGTCAAGGAGTGTGATACCTCCAGCCTTGTTCTCTTTTCTCAGGATTGTATTAACTATTTAAGGTCTTTGTGATTCCATACAAATCACATAATTTTTGTTCTCTTTCTTTAAAAAAGCCACTGGGATTTTGATGGAGATTTTATTAAATCCGTATATTTGGGTAATATGACCATTATAACTATGTTGATTCTTCCAATCCATAAACATGAAAGGTCTTTCCATTTCTTTGTGTCTTATTTAATTTCTTTTAAGAATGTCTTATAGTATGCAGTGTATAGGTTCTTCACATCCTTTGTTAAGTTTATTCCTAGGTATTTTATTCTTTTTGTTGCAATTGCAAACAGTATTGTTTTTCTCATTTTTTGGAAGTTTCATTGTTAGTATATAGAAATGCAATGATTTTTTGTACATTATTTTTCATCCTGCAGCTTCACTGTATTTGTTTAATGTTCTTAATAGTTCTTTGGTAGAATCTTTAGGGTTTTTAATACAAAAAATCAGGTCACCTACAAAAAGTGACAATGTAACTTCTTCATTTCCAATTTGGATGCCTATTATTTTTTCCTTTTGCCTGATTGCTCTGGCTAGGAATTCCAACACTACATTGAATACCAACAAAGACAGGGGGCATCCCTGCCTTGTTTCTGAATTTAGAGAAAATGCTTTTAGTTTCTCACCATACAGTATAATATTAGCTGAGGGTTTGTCGTATGTGGTCTTTATTATGTTGAGATACTTTCTTTCTATACCCATTTTATTAAGTGTTTTGATCATAAATGGATGTTGTATCTTTTAAAATGCTTTTTCTGCATCTATTGATATAATCATATATTTTTACCTTTTATTTTGTTTATGTGGTGTATCACATTGATTGATTTGCATATGTTGAACCATCCTTGTGCCCTGGAATAAACCCCACTTGATTATGATGTATAATCTTTTTAATGTTTTGTTGTATTTAATTTGCTAGTATTTGGTTTAGGATTTTTGTGTCTTATTTATCAGAGATACTGGTCTGAGGGAAGTTGGAAATGGAGTTACCATATAACCTGGCAATCCCCATTCTGAGTATCTACCCACCAAATTTGAAAATCTTATATTGAAAAGACTTATGTATCCCAATGTTCATTACAGCACTGTTCACAGTGGCCAAGTCATGGTAACAACCACAGTGGCCTTTTATAGATGACTGGATAAAGAAGCTATGCTACATATACACAATAGAATATTACTCAGCCATAAGAAAAGATGAAACACTGCCATTTGCGACAAAATGGATGGATCTTGAAATCATCATGCTAAGCAAAATAAGCCAGACAGAAAAAAAAAACAAGAACCATATGACCTCACACATATGTGGAATATAAAATTGAAAGCAACAAAGAAACAAAAACTCATGGACATAGTCAATAGTTTAGTGGTTACCTGAGGGTAAGGAGGGTGGAGAGGTGGGAGAGGAAAGAGGAGTCAAATACACGGTGATGGAAAGAGAACTGACTGTGGGTGGGGAACACATAACGCAACACATAGACGATGCACTGTAGAATTGTACACCTGGAACCTATGTAATTCTTGCTAATCAATGTCACCCCAATAAATTTAACAATAATGAAAAAGAAGATATCGGTCTGTAGTTTTCTTTGTTTGTGTTATTCTTACCAGGTTTTGGTATCAGGATAATGTTGGCCTCATAAATTGAGTTAGGAAGTGTTGCCTTTTAAAAAACATTTTGGAAGGATTTAAGGACAGGTATTATATTATCCTTGAATGTTTGGTATAATTTACTAGCAAAGTCATCTGGTCCTGGACTTTTGCCTTTGGGAAGATGTTGGATGATTCTTTCAATTTCTTTACTGTTGATCAGTCTATGTAGATTTTTCAGTTTTTTGTGGTTCAATCTAGGAAGGTTATCTGTTTCTAAGAATTTGTCTATTTATTCCAGGTTATTTAATTTGGTGGCATATAGTCTGTCATAATATTCTTGTATTCCTTTGTACTTCTGTGGTATTCATCATAACTTCTCTTCTTTTATTTCTGATGTTGTTTATTTTTTCTTTTCTCTTTTTTCCTTAGTAAGTCTAGTCAGGGGTTTTACAATTTTATTAATCTTTTCAAAGAACCATCTCTTTGTTGCATTACTTTTTAATTGTCTTTTTGTGCTCTATTTCATTTAATTTCACTCTAATTTTTATTATTTCTTTACTTCTGCTGACTTTGGGTTAAATAAAACCCAAAAGCAACAAAGTTCTTTTGTTCTTTTTCTTGTTCTTTAAGATATAATGTTAGGTTGCTTATTTGGGATTTTGTTGTTATTGTTGTTTCTTGCCATAGGCCTGTAATGATATAAATTTCCCATTTATTACCACTTTGACTGCATCTCTAACGTTTTGATAGGTTGCATTTTCATTCTCATTTCTTTCTGTGTATCTTTGATCTTTTATTTATTTCTTCTTTCATCAGTCATTCTTAAGTTGCACATTGTTTCATCTCCACATATTTGTGCTTTTATCTGTTTCTTTTTCCAGTTAATCTCCAATTTCAAAGCATTGGGGTTGCATAATATATTTGGTATAATTTCAATCTTCTTAAATTTGTTCAGGCTAATTTAATGTCACAACATGTAGTTTATCCTTGAGTATGTTCTATGTACACTGGATAAAACTGTATAAAGTGATGTTCTGGATTGAAAGGTTCTGAAATGTTGAATACATCCATTTTGTCTAATGTGTCATTTAGGGCCAATATTTCCTTATTTGTTTTCTGTTTGGATGATCTACCCATGGCTGCCAATGGCATATTTAGGTCCTCTAACAAAATTATATTTTTGTCAGTTTCTCTTTTTGTTCTGTTAGTAATTGCTTGATGTATTTTGGTGCTCCCTGATTGGGAGCATATATATTAATAAGTGTTATGCCTTGATGTATTGTCCATTTTATTATTATGAAATATTCATCTTTATCTCTTGTTACCATTTTTATCTTTAAATCTATTTTGTCAAAAATAAGTATGGCTACATCCACTTTTCTCTGGATGCCACTTGTTTGGAGTATTATTTTCCACATTTTCACTTTGAGTCTATATTTGTCCTTATAGCTGAAATGTGTGTCTTGGAGGCAGCATGTGGTTAGATTTGGTTTTTTGATCCAATCTAGTACTCTGTGGCTTTTTTTTAGTGAGTTCAGTCCATTTATATTTACATTTTGAATTCTGGTAGTTTGGTGTTTCCACTGTTTCTTTGCTCTTGTGTTTCTGTCTGCTCTTTTAGTTTGGTGGTATTCTATGACTTTTCCTGTTTTCTTTTTGTTTATGTGATGTGTCTCTGTGGAATTTTTGAGCATGATTGCAATTAAGTTTTTGTAAAAGAAATTTTCATAGATATAGTAGTACTTTTTCTTCAGCACGCATCTTATCTCCATTCCTCTTTGCAAATTCAGACCTTTATCTCCTCCCCTTTTATGGTTTTGTTGTCACAAATTATCCCTATTTATGCTGTGAGTTCGTTGCATGTTTCAATAGCTATTGTCTTCTTCTCTTTGTCTTTTAAAAATGTTTTCACCTCATTTAACATTTATGTTATATAGAAATGTATAGTGCCTATTCTGTATAAGGGTTGCAATTTTTAACTTCTGTCTGTTAGTTGTCTTATTCATAGTTTTTGTTGTTGTAGTTGTTGTTTTTATTTTGTTGCAGGGAGAATAACCTCTTTCAGCATTTCTTGTAATGCAGGTTTCATAGTGCAAAATTTCCTCCACCTCTGTATGTCTGGAAAGATCCTCATTGCTTCTTTTTTTTTTATTGTTCATTTTTATTGTTAGACTTATTGGGGTGACATCTGTTAGCAAGGATTACATAGGTTTCAGGCATACAATTCTACAGTGCATTGTCAACTTGTATAATAAGTTCACCACCTAATGTGACTTCTCTTCCTATCACCTTATATTTAGCTTCCCCCCCTCCTCTCCCACCCCCTCCCCTTTCTCCCCTCCCTAACCCACTCGTCCCCAAATAAACATTAAACTATTCGTTTTTGGATATATTATTCTTGCCTGGTAATTTCTATCTTTCAATAGTTTGAATATTTGATTTCACTTTCTCCTAGCTTGTAGAGTTTCTGCCAAAAAGTCTGATGATGATAGTGGGCTTTCCTTTATAGGCTACATCTTCTTTTCCCTGGCTGCTTTAAGAATTCCTTCTTCAATTAATTTTTGACAGTTTTAATAAAATGTTTTAGATAAGGCCTTTTTGGATTGAGATAATTAGGTATTGTGTTTGCTTCTTGGATTTAAGGATTCAGTTCTTTCCATAGGTTTGGAAAGTTGTCATTGACTATTTATTTGAATAGGCTCTCTGTTCTGTTCTTCCTCTCTTCTCCTGGTATACTCATTATTCTTATATTGCTCTTTTTGATTGAGTCAGATAATTCTTATAGAGTTCTTTCATTTCTTTTTATCGTCACGTCTCTCTCTTCTTCCATCTGCTTCATTTCCAGATATCTTTTTTATATCACTAATTATTTTCTTTGGTCAGCTGTATTTCCTATGCTTGTTATTTCATTCTTCATCTCTTTTTTTGTGACATTTAATCCTATTTTATTTTAATTTCAGTTGTACAGTATAGTGATTAGCCATTGGTATAATTTAAGAAGTAATCCTCCTGACTAGAAGCCACATGGTGCTATGCATAGTTATTATCATATTATTGACTATATTCTCTATGCTTTACTTTACATCCCCATGCTCATTTTGTAATTCTTAGTCCCTTCACCTTTTTCACCCTCCCCCAACCCCCTCCCATCTATCACCCTGATAAACTAGTATCCATTTGACACCATATATAGTTATTACAATTTTATTGACTATATTTCTTATGCTATTGCTTACATCTCCATGACTACTGTGGAAGAACTGATTTGTATTTCTTTAACCCTTTTCCTTTTTCACAACCCTCCAAGCCTCGTCCCATCTGGCAACCATCAAAATATTCTCTATGAGTTTGTTTCTGTTTTATTTGTTTATTTTGTTCTTTAGATTCCACATATAAGCAAAATCACATTGCATCTGTCTTTCTCTATTTGACATACTCCACTCAGCACAATACACTCCAGGTCCATCCATGCTGCCGCACATGGTAAGAACCCATTTTTATCCATGCCAAGCAATATTCCATTGTATATATGAACACCCAGGCTGCCTCCACATCTTGGCCATGGTAAACAATGCTGCAATGAACATATGAATGCATGTGTCCCCTTGAAGTAACATTTTGGGTTTCTTCAGATAAATACCCAGAAGTGGAATTACTGGGTCCTTCTTTGTTTCTTGTTATTACCTTTATTTTAAAGTCTATCTTGTCTGGTGTAAACATTGTTACTTCATTTTCTTTTGTTTGTTCATTTCCATTTTCATAAAACACCATATTCCAAACCCTTTACTTTTAATCATTCTGTTCCTTCTAACCTGAACTGGGTCTGTTGTAGGTGGCCTGTGTAAGGGTCTTGCTTCTTTATTCATTGAGCCATTCTTTATGTCCTTCAATTGAAGCATTTAATCTATTTATATTTAAAGTAGTTTTATTTACATCTAAAGTACTTGATAGATATTATTTGCTGCCATTTTATTATTGATATTAATGATTGTTTTGGGGGGGTTGTTTGTTTGCTTTTTGTTTGTTTGTTTCATCTTAAAGAAGTCCCTCTAAGATTTCTTGTAATACTGGTTCAGTGGTGATAAAGTTCAGTTATTTCTTCTCTGCAAAGCTCTTTATCTGTCCTTCAATATTAAATGATAGCTTTGCTGGGTAGAGTTATTTTGGAAGTGAGTCTTTGCATTTCAACACTATAAATATTTTGTGTCAATCTCTTCATTCCTGCCAAGTTTTTCTTGAAAAATTAGCTGACAATCTTATGGGAGCTCCCTTGTAGGTAACTAACAGCTTTTCTCTTGCTGCTTTTAAGATTCTCTCTTTGCTTTTAAACTTTGGTGTTTTAATTATGATATGTCTTGGTGTGGGCCTGTTTTGGTTCATCTTGTTTGAGACTCTCTGTGCTTCCAGGGCTTGTATATCAATTTCCTTCACCAGATTAGGAAAGTTTTCCATCTAATAGATTTTTAATTTCTTGCTGCCTCTCTTCTCCTTCTGGTACCCCTATGATGCAAATGTTGATACACTTGATGCTGTCCCAGAGGATCCTAAACTGTCCTCAATTTTTTGGATTCTTTTTTCTTTTTGCCATTTTGATTGGGTGTTTTCTGCTACCTTATCTTCTAAGTTGCTGATTCAATCCTCTGCTTCATCTAATCTACTGTTGATTCGCTCTAATGTATTCTTCATTTCAGTTATTGTAGTCTTTATTTCTGACTGGTTCTTTTTTGTGTTTTCCATCTCTTTCTTGAAGTTTTCCCTGAGATCATCAAGATTATACCCAGTGTTTGAAACTCTGTGTCTGGCAGATTGCTTGTCTTCATTTTGTTTAGATCTTTTTCTGGAGCTTTGTTCTGTTCTTTTACTTGGTACATGTTTCTCTGTTTCCCCATTTTGTCTGCTTCCCTGTGTTTGTTTCTATGCATTAGGTTGATGTGCTACATCTTCCAATCTTAGTAGTGTGGCCTTATGTAGTAGGTGTTTTGTGGGACCGAATGGTGCAGTCTCCCTGGTCACCAGAACAAATTACTTCAGGTGTGTACCTTGTGTGGGTACCCTTCTGTTGTAGTTGAGCCTTGGTTGATGTTTGCATGTCAGTGGGAGAGACTGACACTTGGGCTGACTTGTTGTGAGAACTTGCCGTGACTACAGTGGAAGAGCTGTGGTGCAAGGGCTGACCCTACAGAGAAGGGTTCACTTTAGTGGGTCTTTGGTTCCTGCCCAGTCTTTCCTTTGGTTGTGTCACCCTTGGAGGTGGCCAGGTGATGTTACAGCTTGGTCCAAAGCTGGCCTTTGGGTGTACTAGCCGTGGGTCCTCCTGGGAGGGGACCCACTGCAGGACAATCTGCCACAGCCTGTGCCCTGCCTGGGGCCACCTAATATGAGTCACGAAGCAATATGTAGTTGGTCTCCACCCATGTTGGGATTGGAGGAGCCTGGAGAGGCCAATCTGCAAACTTGAGGCTGGTTGCCACTACTGCCAGACTTAGTGCTGCTCAGTCACAGGTATGAAGCGCACTGAAGCCAGATGCTACTTGTTAGGGTTTTGTGAACCTTTGAAAGATTTAGGAAGTCTGAAACATGAGCTAAGACAGGTCATTTGTAGGGAAAAGCCACTGGAAGTGGCTTGGGTGTTCCTTAAAGTTAGTTGGGTCATGGTCTCAGGGAATCACTAAGGTGGCACAGACAAGAAGTGACAGCCAATTTGATTGAGACTCAGATATAATGGCCACTTGCATCTGGATGTCAGGAGGGGGTGGGCTTTATAAAGAAACAATGGCTTCCACCAGTTTCTACATTTGGGAGCAAGCTGCCCCTCCAGTCCTCAGCTTGAAGCCAGACAACTCAGTTCCTCTCCACACATCCCTGGCACCTCTCAAGCTCCTACCCCAGCACAGGAACTCAGAGCAAGTGACTTGTCAGCAAGTAAGTTTGTGCATGAGCTCTTTAAAAGGATTGCCTTGTACTGCAGGTGCCCTCCATTTCACCTAGCCACAATCTCCACTGTTTTCCACAACCAGAAATTATAGGGACTTCTCTCCCTGGCACCAAAACCATGGGCTGGCAAGCCTGACATAGAGCTGGGAATCCTTGTTTCTCTGAGGGGGGGGCACCTCTGCAGCCAATATATCCCTCCCAATTTTTAATGGTCACACTTGAGTGTGGGACCAGCCTGTTCTGTATTTCTGACCCTCCTACCAGTCTCAAGGTGGTTTCTTCTGAATGTCTATAGTTGTATGGCTTCAGTTGAGCTAAAAACTTCAGTCAATTCTCAGTAATGGTTGTTCTGTAGTTTATTTGCAATTCATGTGGTCTTGAGAGGTGGTCAGCACAGTGTTAACTTACTCTTCCATCTTAATTGGAAAAATTTTCATCTCTTTTATTGAGTTCTTCAGCTTTACAATTTCCATTTGTTTTGTTTTGTTATTAATTTCAGTATCTTTGATAAAATATTCCTTTGAATCACTTTTTTTATTTCTGAGTTCATTAAAATGCCTTCTGAGTTGGTTGAGTTTTTTAGGATGGCAATCTTGAATTCTTTGTCATTTAAATAACATATTTCCATGTCTTTAAGTTTATTTTCTGTTGATTTTTTAAATTTTTCGTTCTGAGCTGCCTTGTTACCTTGTTATTCATAATATTGATGGATTATTTCTCCACCTACACATTTATCAGAGTAAACTGGTCTTTTTTGTTGTTGTTGTTTTCCAGTAGGTGGCAGTGGATTTGAAGTGTTTGTTTGTGTGTGTATGTATGTATGTATGTATGTATTTGCACTATTCTGGCTTTGGAGAGCTCTGCTGGGTGGTGAAAAATTCCAAAAAAGACCAAGGTTCCCTTGGTCTCAGGACACCATCCCTGAGGAATAATGTGGTTAGTGATGGGATTCTAAGACCCTGAAGTCCCAGTGCTGTCCCTGCAGCCAGATGCAGTGCTGCATTCCAAGTGCTTCAGCTGAGATCAGAAGTGAAGGATGGAGGCGGGGTGGGCTGGAAGAGGCTGCTGGTATGTTTGTGGCTTTGTTCTCCTCTCAGTAATGGTGACTGACAGACCTTAGCTGCCCTGCCTCTGTATCTCTACCCTTGTCACTGTTATTAGCCACAGTGTGTGTCTGCTGCTCAGGAACTACAGTTCTCAGGACTGTAGATATTCTGCTTTGTAACCTGACACTTACTGCTACAGTTTTTTCTGGGGCCCATGGATAGCTCTGGGTGGGTGCAGGGAGGAAAACTTTGGAAGGTTGCAGGGATGAGACTATGCTCCATTGCTATGTTTTCTACCTGGCAATGGTGGCTGCTAGAACACAGCTGTCACACTTCTGTATTCTGTCCCTGTTCCCATTTGCTGGCTTCAGTCATATTATATGTTGATCACTCAGGCAGGAATGCTTGGGTCTAAAGAGAGTGAAGCTTCAACCTGAATCCTCCCCTCTCCAAGATCTGCAGTGAACTGTGAATGCCTCTGTGGTACAAGTCTCAGCTCTTTTCAATTTTCTCCTTTCCTGTTCACCCTGATTTGCCCACCTTTGGATAATTTAATGTGCAGATCTCCTAAATGTGTTTGTGTGTTGCAGAGGGAATCCTTTGTTGAATTATAGGTGTTTAACTTGTAACTTCAAGGGGAGAGATCAAGAGGAATACTCATGATGCCATGCTTCTGGTAAACACTTCTAAACCTCTCTGATTTTGTTGATATGAGTGTACTCTCTGCTTGGATTTCCCCCTTCCTTTCCTCTACCTGGTAAACTCATGCTTCATAACCTATTTTAAAATATCGTTGGTTCTGTGTAGTATTTCTTGAAACAAACTAAGGACTTTCAAATTTCTCTCCTTTTGTTCATTTTGCTCCCTCTGCTTGCTGAATAGCACAGTGAGAAAGAAAACACATTTTTGTTAACTGAAAGACAGAAAACTGCACAGTTACCTGATAAGCCTTTAAGAAGTCATTTTATGGAAACCAAAGGAAATGTTTCTTTGCACAACAGAAAAACATACAGTACTGTCATATAATTCACATGTTGTTACACATTATTTGACAGAAAGTGGGACTTTTTTA
Source organism: Lyroderma lyra (assembly GCA_004026885.1). Classification (NCBI taxonomy): domain Eukaryota; kingdom Metazoa; phylum Chordata; class Mammalia; order Chiroptera; family Megadermatidae; genus Lyroderma; species Lyroderma lyra. The sequence goes on along the minus strand of PVJL010007374.1, from coordinate 17,255 downwards.
ATAAAATATATAGTTTTGCTATGATAAATAATGCTGTAGTGAACATTGTTGCTAGATTGATGATCACATCCATACAAAAAAAAAATATATAAGTATTTTTAACAGCTCACTTTGCAATCTCAGTATACTCCTCAATTAAACAGTAATAGTAAATAGAGCTTTATTTAGAATTTAAAACAAAATAAGTTTAGTTGTTTTACCAAAATCTACTGAAATTTTGTATGAGAATATGGGATATTTATTGAACATTTGACAGTGTTATGTAGGATTAATTAATCACTACATATATTAGGATATATCCCAGGGCATTTTTGAGTTCTCAGGATAGGAAGATATTCCTATTAAGCATACAGATAGATTATTTATAAAAGAAAGAATATGAGCCTGACAATACTAAGTGTTAGAAAACCATAAAATAATATTTATAATACTATGAGAGGGGAAAGACTGTAATTTAGAATTTTATACCTAACCAAAAATTATGAGAGTTCTCTGTATTAGTCTATATAATTTTTAAAATATCAATTACTAAAATTGATAAGAAATAATTAAAAAACACACACAAATAAATAATGATGGAAACCATTGGAAAAGTTGTTAAAGAACAAGCCAATCACCAACACTAAGTGGCAGTGGACCCAAATAATTATACTGGCTGGTTCTACCAAATCTTAAAAAGAAAACAGACATGTTATTTAAATTAAGCTAGAAACTTCAAACCAATCTTATAAGACTAAGGAACCATGGTACATTTGGGATATGGTTATCAGAAATCATGAGGATATAGGCTACTTTCTGAGGTTCACTGCAAAATCTGGTTAGGAAGTATATATAGGGTCTGGCAGAAGTAATGTCCTTTTTTAAGTAGTTAAAATATTGTTATGTTACAGAATTACATGCTTATGATTTTATAATAAAATATTTGGTATACATTACCAGCTCATAAAAAGGGTACTTCTGCCGGACCCTGCAGTTAATGGAGGAGAGAGATGCTGTTAAGAGACAGACCCTTCAGGGTGTAACCCAACAAAGCTCTGCGTATGAGTATGTTCCTCAACCCCCACTTGTCACAGATGATTGGGTCCATCATTAACTGGTATGCCATTTTAGAGAGATATTTGATAATATACATGAAAAAGCTTTAGAAGGTTCACATTTTTTAATGAAATAATTCCACCTCTAAAAATCAATACTAATTTTGGATTGTAGCGATGGCTGCACAATTCTGTAAATATACTGTTAATCACTGACTTGTACAGTTAAAATGGATATATTTTATGGTATGTAAATTATACTTCAATAAAATTTTAAGAAAATCAATACTAAGAAAGTAATCTAAGATGCAGACAAAGATTTAAGCACCATCGTGTTCACTTCAGTGCAACTCCAAAGTGAAAAGCTGAAACACTGAAATCACTAAAGTCTATTCAATCAAACATCATCTAAATAGCCACTCATTACCAGGTTGACACTGGGCATAAAAAAAGTAAATCAGATTCAGAATCTGACTACACAGAGAAATGCCCAAGAAATTCCTGTAGAAGTCAGTCAAGACATAGTACAAATAAATGCAGGGAGAGAGGAAACTGTTGAGGGTAGTATCAGAGCAGAGTGACTTGAGGAGGTGCCACAGGAAACCTGGGACTGGAACTCACTCTACCCAGATTGTATCACCTCTCAAGAAAATAAGACCCACACAACCATCATCCAAAGAGAAAGAGAAACATTGTCCCTGCAAAGGATAGGTGATGTCAGTCACAACCACAGCTATTCACTCTCATGCACTAACTTGGACCAAGAAGAGTACAGGGAAGCTTCCTAAGCATCCATTTCAATAACCTGGAAAGCCTCAGGAACTTCCAGGTCACTTCATGAGCTTCTCTAGGACATCTGGGACATCTGTCACCACCCTTAGTATGTTTTTATTTTCCAGTTCCTTTTGGGAGTATGAGCAGAACAAGTGGATTAGAGCAAATGCAATCAAATGAAGTGTTTTAACAGCCCCTCCTGCCAACGGTTCCAGATCCCTATCTTCAAATTGCTCAAAGTCTTATTGGGAGGGAAGGCATAAAACAAGATACTAATATTATAGTGTAATAAGTGCTGGCAGGGGGATATGGGAGGCCAGAAGAGGCCTCCAGTGTGGGGATTAGGGAGGCTTCTCAGAGGTGATGATATCTGAGCTCAGTTTCCATAGTGACAAGTAATTAGCCACCTAAAGGTTTGGAGGTCAAGGTTGTTGCTTGTCTATTTTAAATATCTTCTAGAGAAACTGGAGACAATCTTAAATTTAAAAAAAGTAGTTAAGTATACCATGCTATATTCATACTCTACAATTCTATGCAGCTGTATCTCAAGCACCTAGCACAGTGCCTGACACAATATAGATGTTCAATAGATATTTTTTGAATGAATTAATGAATCCAGGTGAAACAACAAATATCACAGAAAAAGGGTTAGGATTTGTACTATTCATGGGTCTTCTCCAATTCAAAAAGGAAACAACAAACAATAACAATAGTAGTAGTTATACTTCATCCTCACAAAAATGATATTGGGTAGCTTCTATGACTGCTTCATTTTACAGACAGAAATCTGAAGCTTAGTGAACCACACATCTACTGAGTAAGATACTTGGGTGAGTCTGACTCCAGAGCTCATACTTTTAGCCCACTACCCTTTTCTGTGCAACCTATCCTCAAAATGGGCAAAGAATTAGATTGGGCAATTCACGAAAGAAAATATGCAAATGACTAAGAAACATATGAATAGATGGATCAATCTTATTAATAATCAAAGAAAAGCAAATCAAAGCAACACTGAGATACCACTGCTTGTGCCTTTCAGATTAACAAAGATTTTAAAAATTAATAAAACAAATGTTTCGGTGACTTGATGATAGAACAGACACATCCAAACTCTTAAGCACCACCATTTGAGAATACCCAGGTTTTGGGGTTTTTTTTAGGATTATACCTTATAAAATACATTCTCATGTGTGCCCAAAGATTTTCATTGCAACATTCATAATGGAGAAGGGAAATCCCTGGAAATAACCTAAATTTCCATAAATAAGGGAGTATTTAAATGAATCATGGTAACATTCAGATTCTGGAATATTATAACTCCATTAAACAGAAAGAATTACTATGGAAAGACCTACGTACCTATGGTCAAATGGAAAGGAAAAAGGAAACTGAAGATTAATATATACAGCATGATCCCATTTATGTAAATATAATGTTAATAATGATAATCTCCACAAATGAAATTGCCTGGTTATAACATAGTCCTGTTGTCCTAGGGTTGAGAAGGTAAGAAGAAGACAGTGAGAACAGGGAAAGAAAAATTAAAATGAAATAAAGAGAGGATAATAGAAAAGAGAACTTCAAATTTTTAAACTATATATTCTGAAAGGGAGAGTAGTGCTTAAAGAGTGGATCTAGAGCCAGACTGCCTGGGTTCATAGTTATGCTATGTACTTACTAGTTGGGTAATTATTAATTTCACTTCTCTGAGCCTCAGTTTCTTCATCTGTAACATGGAGATAATAGTACCTATCTTATAAGGTCCTTATTAGTATAGGCTAAATTAATTTATGTAAAGCACTTAATAAAAAGTCTGGTGCATAGTAAGCTTTCAATCAACATTACTATTTCTTTGGACCAGGCACTATGCTTGGTTTTTTCTGTACCTGATTCTATTGAATTGTTACAATGATCTAGATGTCATCTATGGAAGCTGACCATTAGAGAGCCCATCCTACATGTGCTACAGATGCTTCAGAGTTACTTTGCCCTCCTTTTATAGTTAAAGATACTGAGGGCCAGAGAGGTGGTTTTGCTCAAGGTGCCCTAGCTATATATGGGTGGTCTGATTCCAAAGCCTAGCAAGTTCATTTTACTACTCCAGAAGGAGAATAGAAAGAAAATAGAGAGGGGAGAGCCAGTGCTGGTGAGAGGAGAGGCGAGAAGGAACTGCATTGGGTTTTATCTGTAGCCTAAGATACCTTTGGGGCCAATGCCGGGCCAGGCCAGCAGAGGCAGGATGGGTGGAGCTGAGCCAAGGAGGAAAGGATAAATGCCAGGTCCTGACCTACAGCACACACCCATCCTTCGTTCGTCCTCAGTGCAGGGCAACAGGTAAGAGTCACTTTAAGCTTTGTTCCCTCTTTCTGGTCTGCCTATACACCTCGAGGCTGCACATGCCGACCGTGGCCTGGCTACATCTGACTTGTTTCTTAGAATCTGCCTCTGTCATTTTCATTCTTATCCCCCATATCTTTTTCTACCTTTCTCTGTTTTCAGCTTTCCTTTGTTATTTCTAGTTTCCTCTCTTACTAGTTTTCAAGATCACTCACTTCACTTCATCTTTGACACTCTTATGTTTCCTTCATCTGCGTTCGGCCTATATCTTTTTATCAAAATCTCTCTCTTACTTTTTGTCTCTTTCTTCTACTCTGTATCTCACAGCTTCTTTCTTTCTGTCTCTCTCTCTTCCTCTCTTTCTCCATCTCCCAGGAAGATGTATTGATATTTCTTCCAGCAACTCTCCATCCCTTGTAGAGCCGAGGGGGCCAGAGATAGGGAGAGAAAGCTGAGGGAATGTAGAAGTGATGAGAATGATGAATTGGGTATGGAGAGATTTGAAGGAATTGTGAGGTAAATACTTAGCAGAAGTAAGGGGAAAAGGTGAAAGAGGAATATTATGTTACTGAAAGGGCCCTATGCTGAAAGTCAATAGATTTGTATCCTCACCCTAATTCATTGTGAAACCCTAGGCAAGTTATTCAGTCTCTGAAAAAAAACGGCTCGATAGCAATTCCACAGCTTCTTCTAATTTAGATTTTGTGATTTTCTAAAATTTTCTGTTTCTGAGAATTTCTGATTCTCTGCCTCCAGGTATCTAAAATTCTCTATGATTCTTCTGTGATAGAGAGAGGGTGCTGGGAAAGGAAGTGAAGTCTGATGCTTCCAATTCCTGAAATGAAGTGACCGCATCCCTTCCAGACCTAATTGATTCTTACAAAGTGGGTCACAGAGGGAAGAGAGAAGGCAAGGAATGCTGCAATGAGTGGTTTCTGTCTCTCTGTTGGGGTAGAGTTGTGGTTAGCCCTTCTGATCTCTGGGGCTGCAGATTGGCTGCTAACATGAAGGAATTTTAGGGTACAGGGAAAACCTTCTAGTAATGATCTGTCATTTGGCCCAAAACTTCACCATTATCTCTTTGAGTGAAAGTATTGTTTAAGAACACACGTGGCAAGGATTATGACACATGGGTGCATAAGTTGTTAAGTGGTGTAATGGATGAATATTCACCAGTGTCTGAAATTCTACTTCAGTTAGAAATCTGCTCCTTTGTTAAAGGCATTTGTCAGAGTTCAAAATCAAATGTCCCAGAAAGGGGCCTGTTAGTGCAGAAGGGATTAACCTCTGGATTCAGGCTTAGTCAAGAAAATATGTAGTAATATTTGAATCATAGATCCACAGTGGTTAAGTTAGTAGGTTCTGAAACCAGATTCAGATTCCCTAAGTTCAAATCCTGGTTCTCCTACTTACTAAGTCTGTGACCTGGACAAGCTACTTAATTTGCAGTGCGGTAGGGGGGGGGGCAGTTTCCTCATCTTTGAAATTACGTTGTTGCTAGTGTTTACCTCACAGAGTTATCACAAGGATTAAAGTTAATGCTTGTGAAGCATTTCCAACAGGGCCTGGCACAGTGAGTACTCTGTGAGTGACTACAGGATATGATGGAATCTATAAAGTAATCCAGTCCAATGTCTATAGAGAAATTGAGGCCTGTGGAGGGAAAGTATAGAGCCCAAGTTCACATCATAAATTGTAACAAGATAAGGACCAAAATCAGGATTGAGACAAGAATCAACTTTTCAGACCTGGTCTGGTGTATTCATGATATAACCTCCCTTGACTGTACCTTCAGTTTTCCTAGATAGAAAATGTAGAAAAAAATAGCTAACACTTTTTCAGTATTTACTGAAAGTAAATTATGGAATTTACTTTCTATATACTTTCTATAGATTATTTTATTGAATCTTCACAACATCCCTGTGAAGTAGATTATCTTTGTTATTATCTATATTTTATAGCTATTAGACATAGAGCAGAGACATGACTTTTCTAAGGTCCCAGAGCTAGTAGGTGGTAGAGCCAGGATTTAAACCCAAGTAGTTTGGTTCTAGAGGTTGTGCTCTTAATATGTTAAATTGCCTAAAATACTTCTTTAATTCAATTTTATTCACTTCAGTTTCATGATAGGCAGTGGAATGAAATGTAAACAGAGCACAATGTAACTAGACTATAAGGTTATGGAACATAAAGACAGACAGGCAGAGTGAGGCAGGGCAAATTCCAGAAAAAGAGTATCAGAACAGAAATTTAGAACTGAAGCTTAAAAGAAATTGATAGTTCAACAAATTCCAAGAAGTAGTCCATAGTTTTCTAGGTCCCTGAGAATATCGTGGCCAAGAACCCCTTAGAGACTGTGAGTATACTGTACTGATTCCATTATTATATGAGGGGATGGGAGTAGGCCTTAATTCACCATCATTTCAAAGCAGGGCTGGACTTTGCTTCCAATCTTGGGGATTTCCTTACCTCAATGTTGTTGTCATTACTGTCAGTGTTGATGTTGGAGAAAGGAGTTTATAGGAACCTGGAACCTGGCCATCTGCCTTGCCTGCATCTCCCTGGGCTATCCACCCCTCCTTACCACCAACAGCCAGGGTCTGCCACAGCCAGATGCTCAGACGTGATTCTAGGAAGGAGTTTCTCTTCTATGCCACACCCAGTTCTCATCTGTGGAGTGGTCAAACCCCAGTGGAGATAAACTCTGGGAGCTTTATCTGTGGTCTGCAGGCTCAGCCCCAAGTACTTTAGCTTTTGCAGGCAGGCAGGGGAGGGGGAACTCGTATCTCCAGATACAAGGTAAGCATTGGATCCAATTCATTACCTACCACAGGAGGTAGGCATAAATACCTTATATTTGACAGCTGACGAAAACTGAGACCCAGAGAAGGAAAGTGACTTTTTAAGATGTGCAATAGGTAGTTGAGGAGCTGGAATTAAAATTTAGAAAGCTAGCATTCATTGAAAATTTACTATGTGCTAGGTACTGTTCTAAAGGCTTAACATGATGAGTTTCACTTAGTCCTTTAAAAACCCCTTGAACTTTTCCGATTTTAGGGCCCACACAGCCTACCCCACATACTCACCTATGTGCCTGTGAGAATTGGAAGGAGGATGCTCTAAGATGGAACAAGGGGAAGAGGTTGCTTTGTGAATTAGAGGGAGAATCGTTTCTCTCTGAAATCTGGAAGGTAGGGGAGTTGCTCTCTAAGAGGTTGTTGCTATATGAGGGAGGGACCATTAGCTTCTCCTGTTTATTTGTTTCTCATAACATAAGACACTATATTTAATAGCACTAGAGGTGCCATTAGATTCTACTCAGTAGCTCTCCTGGTGGTGCCAGGGCTTAGTCTTCTCACATTTCTTCATATCTCTCTCATTGTCCTTTCCCATATCTTGTCTCTTGATCCTCTAATGCTGCATATCCAGTTTCCTCTTTTTCTTGTAACCTGTTTCTCCCTCTTGTTCTTTCTAGCTGTCTTTCTCTAGGTATCTCTCAGCCCTTTCTCATTCCAACCCCAACCCACCTTAACCACCTCTCTGTATTGTTTGATCTTGTGTCACTCTTTTCTCTCACTCAGTCTCGCTCATCTCCCTAAACAGTGCCCAGCTCCTCTTCACTAACTCTTCTTTGTTGATCTACCCACCCCCACAATCTCTGGCAGCATTTTTCCTTTGTCTTTGTGCCTGACTGATTCTCTGACCATGCTAGATTCTCTCCTCTTCTACTCCCAGTTTTTTGAGTTCTTATATACTTCTTTATGCCCCTTGATCTTCCCTCATGTCCATTTTGTGTTCTATCTGTCTCTGCCTCTATTTCTGCTTACTCTGTAACTTAATCTTTCTCTTTCCCTCTCTCCATCCCTTCCGCACATCCTCCCCTCCTACACAATCTATTATCTCTTTTATTCTCTCTCTCATCTCAGTCTCTTTCCCTACTCGTCTATATTTCTAACCATCCTTTGTCCTCTCTTTTTTCTGGATTGGTTCTCTTCTCCTTATTCTTATTCCTGCCCTGTCCCATTTTCCTCTGGCATTGATCTTTCTCTTCTGTAATTTGTGTACTTCTAACACCACTATTGCCACTTCACCTTTGTTCTCTCACTTCCCTTCTTTTATCTTTCCTGGTTTTTCTTTTCTTCTGACTCCTTCCCTACTCTTTTATCCTCCATTTGATTCTCTGTTTATTCATTAATTTACTCCCAAATTCAACAAATATATGTATGTTTGTTTTTTTGTGATCTCCTCATTTATCTCTTTCTATTCTCTGTCAGTCCCCACCTCTTTCATTCAATCATAGATTTGTTTCCAAGACCCGTTGGGTCTTGCTTTCACCTCCATTTCTATCTGTGCTATTTCATAAGCCAGGAACAAATTTTAAAAAAAAAAAACAGTAAAATGCCAGTCTTGTGGCACATGGCCTGTATGGTCTAGGGTCTGCCATTTCATCCTATTCCCTGAATCTACTTAAGCTAGTACGTATGGCCTCAAACTCCTTCTCCCTCTCTGCTTGGGCCTGCTTTGGGAAAACCCTGGGCTAAGTCTCAGGAACGCCGATAAATGGCATTCTTCACTTGGCTGAGGCCATATTCTTACAAAAATTCATGACTTTAAGTGTTGATCAAAGGGTTGGTGGGTTGTCAACTTCCATCCTGCCAGACACAGTCACACTTCAACAATCTTCACTATCATATAGGGGTAAGTGGCAGTCTGAATCAGAATTCAAGCTTTCTGACCTCCAGTTGGAACTCTTTCCTTCACTCTTTCATCTAATAGTTTTCTATTTCTTTCTCTCTAATGTCCTATTGGTACATTTTAACAATGGAAAAGTTCTTACCCTGGAAGGACATTAAGAGCATCTCTGGAGAGGGCAACAAGCATTGAGTGAGAAACTAAAGGCAAATGATCAAACACAAGAATGACCCTTGGCTTTTGGATACTTTCATGATGGAATCTTATCTCTTTCGTATCTTCTGCAGGACTTTGGGTTCAAGATGGTGGCAGCAGCTATGTTGCTACAGTGCTGCCCAGTGCTTGCCCGGGGTCCCACAGGCCTCCTGAGGAAAGTGATTAAGACTCACCAGTTCCTGTTTGGTATTGGACACTGTCCCATCGTGGCCACCCAAGGACCAACATGTTCTCAAATCCACCTTAAGGCAACCAAGGCTGGAGGAGGTAAGAAGTGACTTCTGGCACATGGTGAGAATGTCTGGAGAAAAGTTCCAATTTGTACTGGTCATCATTGCCTAATGATTGTAAGGGATCATATGAAGTGTCAAGGTAGAATGAGCTGGCCCAAAAATACACCTGGATTCTGCTAGTATCTCTAAAAAGAGTCTCATTCTCATGCCCCTCACACTCTATATATTCTAGCCATTATAAAACGACTTAAAAATTGCCTAGAGCAACTCTATTGTCTCAAGCTTCTGTGCTTTTTCTCCTGTCAAATGACCCTTACCCATATGCTTTACCAAAGTATCTCATATTTCTCATGAGACACTTAACTTGAGCATCATCTCCTCCACAAAATCTGCCTAGACCTCAAGCCTGTCCAATTTCAATTCTAGGTCATGTAGTCTCTCTCTTCTAGATTTCCATAACCTTTGTCTTTTTGCCCATCTCAGTCCTGCTCATAATGTGTCTTTAGTGTATACCTTTCCTGCCAGTTTAGGAGCTTCCTTAGCACAGGGACCTATCTCTGTGTCTCTACCATAGCCTGAGATGGAGTTTTGGGATACAGTAGGTCTCAGTAATAATTGTTAAACTGAACTTATGGTTAGAAATACATTGCCACTTAATCTCTTACCTTTGCATAGACACTCCATCTTGGACCAAGAGCCACTGTCCCTTTATGCTGTCAGAACTCCAGGATGGGAAAAGCAAGATTGTGCAGAAGGCGGCCCCAGAAGTTCAGGAGGATGTGGAGACTTTTAAGACAGGTTACAGTCAAGTTCCATCTCATCTAACCTTTACTCCTAATGTTTGAATTCACTTCACTGCAGTCCTGAGCTAGGCTAATCCAAGGGCAGTGAATATACATCCCATTATAGAAAGTCATATCTCACTAGGGACACCATGGTAAGCAATAGCTTAGACTTTGCACTAAAACGTGTCCTTTCCAGCACACATACATTCACAGGCTTCTGTAACTTTTAGCCATTAGTCTAAAATGAGCCCTCTAGAATTCTGCCTCTTCTCTCCCAAGTGGCTAAATAGATCCCAACAGGCTAGGCTCCCACATTTAAGCATTACCACTCTTTGACAATCTAAATTTGCGTGAAAGAATGTGTTGGAGCCAGGTACATCCTAGACAAGGGTGTAGAGCCTCAGGTCAATTCAAATGGTGTATACCACTCAAGATAATCACACTTGACAGATGGCCATACTGTTTATATCTTTTATAGTCCCTCTTGGGATATTATTAGGGGTAATAATTTCAAAATTGAATTTTAATGATATTCAGAAAAGAAAACTATGATACACTGCCTGGCATCTACCTCCCAAGTGCAAGATGAGGGTTGCTGTCCTACTTACCTCACCCAAAGAAAAATCATAGTGAAGAGAAATATGGTTCAAGTTATGGAAGGTTTCCTGACATAGGAGTCTCCACTTGGGGAGATGAATAGGGGCTCACTTTGCAGAACATTTGTTTTTTCTCTGCAGAAGGCTTCCCTATTTCATAAATTTGAGTTAATATGTTGCATTGAGTTTAAAGAGAACTACACATGCTTTCTTCCCCTCCCTCCACTTCATGATCAAGATTCCCATGCTTCCTCTCAGACCTGCCCAGTTCCCTGGCCTCAACCAGCCTGAGGAAGCCATTCTCCAGTCCCCGAGAACAAATTTCAGAGAAGGCCACATACCTGATTCAGAACAACATGACTGGTGAGTTTGCTAAGGTGGAAATAAAGGGGGTTGAGAATATGGAAGGAGTGCTGAAAAGGTTTCTGACACAGTACAGGAAATGGCAAGGAAGGACTTTGAAACCAAAGGGAATTTGAGTTTAAATTTTAATGCTGGCTCTTGCTGGGTGTGTGTGCTTTGGCAAGTAAGTCACTTCCCTCGAGTGGGATTTTAATACCTTCCCCAATGGGTTATCATGAAGGGAAATAAAATTACATATATAAATGTGTTTCTAGCCTATTATGAGGCCTCATGAAATATTAGTTTTATTCCTATTATTTTTTCTCCATGTTTCCCTCAGAAAGTCTCATCCTTCATAGTCTTTCCCCTCTTTTTTATGTATTTATATTCATTTTCATAATGGAACTTGTTTTATTTACCTAGTGTAAAATAAATATGATTCATTGTAAAATTTCCAAAGAGTACAGAAAAGTATAAAGGGAGAAATTTAAATCAATCAGCATTCTATCATCCACCATTAACTTTTTGTTATATATTCTTCCTGATATTTCCCTATGACTACACACACACACACACACACACACACACACATGTTCTACACTATCTTAGATACATGTTTTTATTAGGAATATGATCTTATTGTACCCAGAGTTTGTCATTTTGCTTTGTCACTTAACAATATGTCATGGGCACCATTTCATGTCTCTAAACATAGAGCTGCATAATAATTATTAATGGTTGAAGTGTGTTCTGTAACATGGATGCAACATGATTCAATTAATCAACACCTATGTTTTAGGCTATTGTTCCCAATTTTTTGTGTGTATTCTTTCAGTTTATATTTTATGTTTGTTTTACATGCATAATAATGTACCCAAATATAATATATAGTGTTATCTTAGACTTATTAATACTATGAATATGTTAGAGATTATTTATCAATTTCTTTATTGGGTTGCTTCCAATTTTTCCTATTACAAATAGTGGTGTGACAAAAATCATTGAATGTACTTCCTCATGCACATAGGTAAGTTTTTCTCTAGGATAGAAACTAACTGGTGGAAATTTTCAGGTGTAAGGGTATGTACATATTCAGTATTAATAAATACGGCCAATTAGCCATCCAAAGTAATGTACTGGTTATCAAAGAGAGTACACATATTCTCATACCTCTCCAGCACTAGATATTATCATTTTTAAATCTTTATATATTTGGTGGGTGAAAATTTGTTTTTGCACTTTGATTTTCCCTGATCAAGCACCTTTATATACATTTATCAAATTCTCTGTTTATATTCTTTGTCTACTTTTCTACTGGATTGAAATTTTTTCATACTAATTTTTTAGTTTATAAAAACAATTAAATTCTGGATATCAATAACTTTTCAGTTAAATACGAGGTCTGACAATTAAGTTCATAAACTCATTCTAGAAAAAGTGCTACATACCTCATTGCTGAATATCACTGGGAAGCTATGCACTGATGCCAGTGCCTATTTCACCCTTTGAAGCAATTTTGGAACTCTTTTTCTGGAATGGCCATCAGAGCTGTTGTCATATGACCTTTGATGTCCTGAATGTCAACAAAATGTTTTCCTTTCAATATTTTCTTTATCTTTTGGTAAAGAAATAGTCATTAGGGGCCAGATCAGGTGAGTAGGGAGGGTGTTCCAATACAGTTACCTGTTTACTGGCTAAAAACTCCCTCACAGACAGTGCCATGTAAGCTGGTATGTTGTTGTGATGCAAGAGCCATGAGTTGTTGGCAAAAAGTTCAGGTCATTTTCACCTAACTTTTTCATGCGTCCTTTTTGGCACTTCCAAATAGTAAATTCGGTTGACTGTTTGTTCAGTTTGCATAAATTCATAATGAACAATCTCTCTGACATCAAAAAAGTTTAGCAACATCATTATGACTCTTGATTTGGACTGACAAAACTTTTTTTGGTCCTGGAAAATTGGCTGACTTCCATTATGCACTCTGACACTTTGTTTCACGTGTGTTTGATACACGTGTGTTTCATCACCAGTGATAACACAGCCCAAAACATTTTCTTGCCTCTCCAAGAGGTCTTGGCAAACTTCGCCTCTCCTTTGCTTTTGTTCTTTGGTGAGTTCCTTTGTGATCATTTTTGTACACACCTTTCTCATGCCAAGATTTTCAGTTAAGATTCCTCTATTGATGTTTACTTGGTCTGCTATGCTTTTCACAGTCAGCCGACGATTTTGACACACAATTTGATGAATTTTTGCAATGTTTTCATCAGTTTTGCTCATTACTAGCTGCTCTGACCTCTCTTCATCAGTGATGCTTTCTCTCCCCCCAGAAAAAAACAAACAAACATTTAATTCATTTTTACACTGTCATTTTTCATGGCATTGTGCCCTAATCTCAGACTAAAATGTCCCTGATTTCACTTCCACTCTTGCCAAGTTTAACAAGAAATTTAATATCTGTTTGTTGCTCTAATTCAAGCTCCAAGATTCTCATGATGGCACACAGAAACATGCAGCAATAATGAATGCCACTCAGCAAGACACTGACTGCCACATGTTGACCTGAATACAGGTGTGAGACAGATACACCAAGGTTATGAAACCCTACTGAGTTGTTTATACAATGCTGCCAATATAAGCTCATGGTGGCAAGTTTGCAAACTTAATTGTCAGACCTCATATGCTGCAAATTTCTTTAGATATTTTGATATGTCCATTTTAATAATGCTTGATGCATATTTTCAAATATCCCTGAACCAAAGATATTACCTATTTACACACCTACCTCATAAGTTGTCATCTGTAACAATCATGATGTATGTCTCATGTATAGAGTTCTAGAGTTTAACAACCCCTTTGGCATGTGTTACTCCCATTTTTTCTGAAAATAAGATTGCTCCATTTTGTAGTGGCATTGGTTAAAGAAGTAGACTCTAGGTTGCTTACTTTAAGGCCACTTGTTTGCTGCATGACCATAGTCAAGTTACCTAACCTCTCTATGCCTCAAGTTCCTTATCTGTAGAATAAAGATACCAATAGAACTTTCCACATAGGGTTGTTGTGAGAAATAAATAATATCTATAAAGTTCCTAAGAGAAGATATTACATGTAAGTAGGCACTCATTAAATGTTGACTATAATAATTATATAATATGATATAATAATTATTATTATTATTACCATTATTACTATTACTATAGTTGTAATAATATTATTATGTGCCAGATATTAGTTAGGGTGTATTACATTATAATTGTCATCAGATACTCACAATTCTCCATGGAAGGTATTATTAACCTCATTCTACAGATGAAGAAATTAAAACTATAATAAAAGAGAGGATTCATTATTAGCTCAAGGTCACACAACTAGGAAGTGATGGAGTGATTACTAGATACTAGATCTGTCAATACTCTTTCCACTGAAACAGGAAGTAGTAATTTAATAAGGAAGCTTCCATACTAACCTCAGGAAAAGAGATGAGGCCATGCCAGGGGTAGAAAGCCTGAGTGAATGTGAATAAATTACTGAGTGAATGACTGAGTAAGCAAAAGGATGGTTGAATGAAGTAGTGGAGAGTTAATGTGGCCCAGCAGGTTACTGACTGATCAAAAAAATAAATAAGTGGACAGAGAATTGGAGAATGCAAAATCAACAGCATGAATAAAATGGGGACTAGCTAGGAAGTGATTTCAAATGAATTATTTTCTGCAATAAATGCCAGGGTACATATATCTTTGTGGAAAAAAATAATTCAGAATTTTTTAGTAGATACCTAGAAGAGGAATTTCTGGGTCATATGGTAACTCTATTCTTAATTTTTTGAGGCAACTCCATACTGTTTTTCACAGTGACTGTACCAACTTACAATCCTACCAGCAGTGTATGAGGGTTCCTTTTTCTCCACAGTCTCTCCAACACTTATTATTTGTCTTGTTGATGATAGCCTAGTAAATTTAATACTATAAATAAACAAACTAACTAACTAACTAACTAAATAAATAAATAAACAAAAGGAATTATTTTCATCCTCATCTCTACTCCTGCAGGAAACCATGTCTTTGGTTATGACCAGTTTTTCAGGGACAAGATCATGGAGAAGAAACAGGACCATACCTATCGTGTGTTCAAGACTGTGAACCGCTGGGCTGATGCATACCCCTTTGCCCAACACTTTTCTGAGGCATCTGTGGCCTCAAAGGATGTATCTGTCTGGTGCAGTAATGACTACCTGGGCATGAGCCGGCACCCTCGGGTCTTGCAAGCTACACAGTGAGTAATAGGTTCTGCGTCATGACCTGTGGTGACACATCCCAAGAACAGCCTAAACTATACAAGGAAGAAAAAGATGGAGCTGGCAGTAGAAACCTGGGTTCTACACACCACTTCTTTTGTACAAGGTCCTTCAGCATATTTAATCCTCAGATATGAACTAAGCCAGTCAGCAAACCATGTTTTCTGAAGTCTTGGGTGTCCAATGCTATGGAGGAGAAGATGGGAAACTAAGCAAGTCCACTTTTCATGGGCTCCCACTCTGGCTGCAGAATGAGTATTGCAAGAGATAGTATGTGACCTCCTCTAGAAGGTCCTCCAAGCTTCTCAAGCTCATCCTAACTTCTCCCTCTATCCCTGAGTGCCTCAGCCTGAGAAGGAGGGTCCATGTCCATTCACCATAGCCATCCTACCCTCTACTTGGTCATATAGAACACAGCTCACACAGGATCACTAAATCAACATTAAGCCCCATTAAGGAAGAGAAACCTACCCAGCTCCTCATTGTCTGACAAGGGTTTCTTCTTCTCTTTGTCTCCCCTGTTTTTTTTCCTGGCTAGGGAGACCCTGCAGTATCATGGAGCCGGAGCTGGGGGCACCCGTAACATCTCAGGTACCAGTAAGTTTCATGTGGAGCTGGAGCAGGAGCTAGCTGAACTGCACCAAAAGGACTCAGCCCTGCTCTTCTCTTCTTGCTTTGTGGCAAATGACTCTACTCTTTTCACCTTGGCCAAGAACCTGCCAGGTAAGTCTGGGCCTGAGCTTTGATCAGGGCTGGTATCCTGCACTATAGCATCCAGTCTCACTGTCTCTATCACTCCTTCCCTCTATTCTGAGTTCACTTGCTCCCATTGCACTTCCTTCTTACCCACTTATACATCCACAACACTGGATGATTATATCCCTCTCTTTTCTCCCTTTCTAAACATAGGCTTCAGCCCATTACTGAAGAACATTGCCCAACACCATAAATTTGTCACCTCCCAACTCAATTGGGCTGTTAGCACTCATAAACAGTCATTTTGTGTCCCCACATCTGCTTTGTAAAACATTCTTCCCCCTTTTAAAGCCTTCTCTCTTAGCAGATAACCTCACATTGTCACATCATAAAGAAAACTGAAGTCACTAGACAGGCACTCCTTTAACTCACAGCCAGCAAACATACAAACTTATCTTATTGTTTATCTATGCATCTTTTATTCTTTCCCTTTACAGTTTGAAGGTGAATCTCTTTTTCTGCCTAAAGCCAATCCCTTTCCTTGTATAATGGATCCCATCTACATCCCACCTTTCCACTCTCCCACTCTCTAGCCAATAATGTCCTTAACTCATATGCCTGTCATCCTTCTACCATAGTCCCAGCCCTGAATGAATATAACTCTCTACTTCTCTGTCAATCATGGGCTTATATAATTGCTCATATGGGAGCAATTAAATAAAAATGCATGATCCCCAACTTCTACCAAGTCCTCTATGCTCTCTGGCAGTCCTGTTTCTATGGCAAACTCTCTAAGTCTCCAGGGCAACTTTGCCTATCCCCATTGTCCTCTGCCCTCTATACCTCTACCTCACCCTCACCCACGTAAACATCACCACATACCCTCTCCTTGTTCCTTCTCTTCTGTCACAGTGAAAGAGATGTCCTTTCTCTAATTCTGCCACTGGTACTCTGTGTCCCATTCCTTTCTACCTCCTCAGGAATGTTGATGTATCAGTACCCTCTCTCCCTCTTGTATCTTCAGCCTCTACCTCTCTTTAAACATGATGAAGTCTCTTTCTTTTTTTTTTTTTTTAATTCATTTTTATTGTTAGACTTATTGGGGTGACATCTGTTAGCAAGGATTACATAGGTTTCAGACATACAATTCCACAGTGCATTGTCAACTTGTTGCATAATAAGTTCACCACCTAATGTGACCCCTCTTTCCATCCCCTTATATTTAGCTTCCCCCCCTCCTCTCCCACCCCCTCCCCTTT
>PVJL010007373.1:0-79025 GCA_004026885.1 Lyroderma lyra | reverse complement strand
GGGGGGGTGCAAGGTGCGCTGGTCGTCGTGAGGCCAAGCTCACCCCGAAAGCGCACCTCCTATGTGCGGACTTCAGCAGGGACGCACGTGCCAGGGGCAGGTCCTGACGGTGGGGGCTGGGCCCGGACCCTGAAAGGTCCGGGGACACAGGCAGGACTTGGGCTGCATCTGATGGACTCAGCTCCCGCCCTGAGCCTGCACGTCTGGGAGAACCACCCCGTTCTGGTGCCCCACCCTGCTGGGCAACCCCCGCTGGACTCCCGTTGCCCCAGCTTAGTGCCTACAGTGCTGCTCCCAGGTCTGCGGGCTGGTGGGACACCTCCTGCCTCCTAGAGAGACTAGGACACCAGTTCTGTCCCCTGCTCTCCACCCCGCAGGCCAAGAGCCACCCGCCTGCAGCCAACCTCCCCACATAGGAGTGGGCAGAGAGGGAGGTTTTTGTTATTATTGTGAAATATACGTAACATAAAATGGACCATTTTAACCACTTTCAGGTGCGCAGTTCAGTGGCGTTAAGGACAGTCACGCTGTTGTGCAGCCATCACGCACGCACTGCATCTCCAGAACTCTCTCATTTTCCCCAACTGAAGCTCTGGGTAACCCGTAACCCCCGTCCCCCTCCCCCCGGCTCCCGGCAACCACCGTTCCACTTCCTGTCTCTCTGAATTGAACTAAAGACTGATTTTTGGAAGAGCATTTCAGTGTCCTCATGGCGCAAATCCGCTTTCTCTTCTTGCCCCCTCCCCACGCCGGATCGGCCTGGGGCTCTGGAGTCGGGCCTAATCTTTTGGCTGCCGGTCCTGCGCCTCCCACGCTCCTTCTTTATTCCTTTTCCATTCCCTGGGGGAGTGGAACGGTTCGGTTGAGGATCGGGAGAACCGAGTCTGGCTCTCCCGCGTCCTGTGCTTGGGTAGGTCCCTTGCCATCTCTGAACCTCAGCAACGAGACTAGACTCTCGGCCCCAGCGACTCACGGAGCCTCTTGCAGACCTGCCATCGGACCGTGCGGCGGCGTGAAGGCCGGCACCTGCCCGTGAGCCGGGAGGTTTCCGGTCCGTGGTGGAACCCTGCTCGGTTTGCATGAACTTGAACCAGTGTTGTCTGGGATGTGGAAGTAAACAGTGGCTGGCATTGAGCAGCCCCTTTCCTTCAACATCCTGACAAGGGGTGCATGAGCACACCCACCGCCAGCACCCCATTCACTTGCACGCTCTACGCCAGTGTTGCTGTTGGCTGTCAAACTGCGCGCGTCCTCATTGGCTCGCTCCTGGCTCCGGTGGAGTTCAGGTTCACAAATCAGGCTATTAAGTGGGTCACAGAATCACTGGAAGGACTGAAGAAGTTGACTTACAGAGTACGTTTCCAGAAACAGCTCACAAAGCCACACCTCAGAACTGAGCTGCCCCGGGAGCTGCCGGCCCTGCCAGGGTCAGGAAACTGCCTGCCAGGTCAGGAGGCGCACACCACCGCCGCTGTCCCCAGAGCCACCCCCCTCCGTCAGGTCCACACTAGCAATATGGCGGCTCTGCATCTTTTCTCTCCCCATACTTGACTCCAAATCCAGTTCCTACGTAAGTTCTTCGGATTGGAAGAACCTAAATCACATCCAGGTCCTCCGCTGCAAGGGGGTCTGGGAAATGCAGTTTTTAGCTTTTCTATCTCTGCCCACCAGAGGAAGGTTGGAATGGACACTGAGCACTAGAATTCACAGTGCCCTGCACAGAGTCACAATGCAAAGTGCCCCCGGCTCTGCTTTGTCCCCTGCCTCCTCCTTCTGTCAGTGAGCTATGCTGCAGCTCCACAACCCACTCAGTGCTTCATGTGACACACAAAAGCAAGGCAGTCTGTATACTTAGCTATAATCAAAACACGTTTTGTGCATTGACCAACGTCTAGCAGCAGATCTGGAAACCTGTCATGCGGAAGCGGTGAGCAGTGAGTAGGGAGAGAACTGCTGGTCCTTTGGCGCTCTACCATGATTCTAAGGTGAGCTGCTAAGCCCACCTTCCAAAGCAGACCATATTCTTCTGGGATGCCCTCCTACTGCATAGGTAACGGAGAGCCAACCACATCTTGTCTTTGTGCCCCAGGCCTTCACATCTCAGTAGGACTGATTCCCAGTAGTAACACTTGTCTGTGGAGAAAAAACCCAAGAACCTGACCATAGCACTGGATGAGAAGTACTTGTCACAATCAGAGGCACTCCGGAATGTCAAGGCGAGAGGAGCTCGGGAGCAGCCACCTAATAAGAAATGAGGGCTGGAGAACTTGTCCAAAGCTGCATGTACAAGGCAAGGATGTGACTTTGATGGAGATCGTGTGTATAGACTTAGAGCAATAAAAATAGCCTTTCTCCATGTTTCATCTACCTAAGGTTGGAAAAAGTATCAACTGTCTTTTTTGAAGAATGAAAAATCCAAAAAAGCCTGAAGGTAGTCGTTTGGGGTGAGAGGTTGCTGATGGTGACCTGTTAAAACATTAGGCTGACAGAGGGCTTAGGGTCTGGGAAGGGGTGTGTGGAGAGACACAAGACAGATGGCTGGCCCCTAGACTCTACCACTTCCTAGCTGTGTGACATTGGGAGAGTTACTCCATCTCTCTGAGCTTTGGCTTCTGTGTATGAGAAGCAGAGATGTTGGTAACTTAGCCACAAGGTTATTGTAAAGATGAAATGAGATAACATGTATAAAGCCCTGTAGCAAATGTCAATGTCCCACCTATGTCCCCTTGGGTCACCTTGGAGGTTACCTGTAGACAGTTCCCATACACACCAACAGTGTCCAGTGTGCTCTGCCTGACGGTGTTCTCTGGCAGTGGGAGTTTGCTTGGCCTCTTCACAGAGCAGACCAGAAGTGGTGGCAAATCAATGTCTCCAGGAGAGACTGCGGTGGGGGAAAGGAGTCAACAGGCGAGGAGCCCAGCTGCTTTGCCCTAGTGGGACAATTCTGAGGTGCGTTCTACAGTTTCTCAATAAGTCGCAGCTAGCTTGAGTCTCCACGGCCCTTACTCTTCATTGGCTTTTCTCTTTTCCTCATCTCACTACCCTACTCCCTTACTGTGCTTCCTGGAATACTTCCAAATAAACTCTTTGCATTCCCAAATCCTCGTCTTAGGGTCTGCTTTTGGGGAACCCAAACAAAGACAAGCACCCAAGTGCATGCATCAACAGTGCCACACAGGGTTCCTCATCACCGTCACTCAACTCAGAAATTACCTGAGCAACTATTTTCTCAGTTCTCCCAATGACAGTGCATAGTGAGTACCATTCTAAATGCACACAGGAGACATTAATTCATTACATATCATCAATGTCTAAGGGCTTTTGGGCTTAATTCTCTTACAGAACTCCATCTGTAAACAAGTACAATGGCATCTACCTCATAGGGCTGTAATGTTGAAATTAAAACAGTGCCTCGTTCTTAGTAAGTCTTGCACAAGCGTTAGTTGTTGTCATCATCCCCACGGGTTGTGTAGTAGACAGTACTCACTCTCCTCCAGTATCCTCTCTTTCTTTAGTCATCAGAACCACCCCCAGTGGCTGCCTAGCCTCCCTCACAACTAGGTGTGTCCCTGTGCCTGAGTTCTAGCCAATGGGTTGCAAGAAGTGATGCATGCAAGTTGTCCATCATATCCTCATGAGGAAGCTGCTTGGCCTCCATCTACCTTGTGCTCCTCTCCATGCAAAGTTTGAGAAATGGTGGCAACCGGAGTAGCTGCCTAGATAGCAAATACGGAAATCTTATGTTGAGCCACTCCATGAGCCTGGACTGTTCACTTTGGGGCTGAGGTATGAGAGAGAAATGAGACCCGTCTTATCCCACTGTATCTTGGGGTCTTTAGCTCCAGAAGCTGATCCTTACCTAACTGATGAAGCCCAAAGTCCACAGATGGGATCAAGGGATGTGAATTTCTTCCTTCCTTCTTTCATTTTTCCATTATGCCTATCATGTGCCCAGCACTGTGCCAGGAACTGAAGTCCCAAGATGGGCAGGATGCAGACCAAACACCAAGGCCTCAAAGTGTAATGAGATAGAAGGCTCTAAAAGCAAATAATTTCAATCTGTGATAAATGTTCAAATAACTGTCATGGAGGCAGCGAAGGAAGCAATTGCTTCAGGTCCTAAAAGGTATGGAAGGTTGCCAGGCACTAGGGGAGGGAGGGAGGGAGTGGGGTGGTAATTGGGAGGCATTCCAGGGAGAGACAGCAGCACGTGAGAAGTCATGAGATGGTGGGAACGTGAGGCATCTGGGCAAAGCAAACGAGGTCCAGCTCTCCCACTCACTTGCCATGTGGTACCTTGGATGCTCACATTCACATCCTGGGTCTCCACAGTTTCTAACTCTGCAAAGCAGGATCAAAATTCTTGTCTAATGCAGGCCTAGAGGTGCTGTAAGGGGTCAGTGATGGAACAGCTATAAAGCATGCTGCAAATGCTAGTTACTGACATTGTCACTTGTAAAGCTCAGTTTGGGACATTTTGGTGGGGGTTGGTTATGCTCAGTTTCATGACAAACAAGGTCAGGCTCCTGAAGAACTGATACTCCTGGGAAGGTGGCCGGGGTTCTGAAACTCCCCCTGAGAAAAGGCCACTCACCATGGAAGGTGAGTCAACTATCTTCATGACAGTTGGGGAATGCCTATCAAGTACCTTAAAAATGTCCATTTTCTGGAAGTTCCCTGGTGGTGTAGTGGCTTAAGGCTTTGGCACTGGTGCTGTCAATGCTGCGGCCTGGGTTCAATTCCCAGGCAGGGAACTACCCACATACAAAAAAAAAAAAAAAAAATGTCCATTTTCTTGGACCAAGGAGTTCACTTCCCATGAAATGAAAACATGGCAGGCAGTGCAGAGATTTGTGTACAAGACTGTTCTTTAAAACAGCAACAACAACAAAAAAAAACAGGATATTTTACAATATTACAAATCGTGCAACACAACAAATTGTGGTGGACCACTATCCTTATGACACGCGTCAATCTTCATGAGATGGCACTGGAGAGGAAGCAAATCTGTGCAGGACACTCAGATGGCCCCACTGCAGAAGGGCCCGGGGCACTTATTCCTCAGTGCTGAGCTGACGCCTTTCACTGGGAACCTCCCTGTACGAAGGGAGCTGCCTCAACAAGGGCTATAGAACAAGCGTGTCCAACCTGCGGCCTGCGGGCCGCGTGCGGCCCAGGACGGCTTTGAATGTGGCCCAACACAAATTTATAACTGTTCTTAAAACACTACAAAAATTAAACAGACTTTTTTTTTTAAGCTCATCAGCTATTGCTAGTGTTAGTGTGTTTTAGGTATAGCCCAAGACAATTCTTCTTCTTCCAATGTGGCCCAGGGAAGCCATAAGATTGGACACCCCCGCTCTAGAAGATAACTTTTAAATTAGGATGCTTAGCTCTGCGTGGTGGGAGTACCGTGATTTCTTGGCATTTCCAAGTTTTTGAAATGGACTATGTGTTACTGTTCAGCTGTATATTCCTGGTTCTTTTCACTTTATCTCCTCGCTGTTCCCTGAACACACCAGACATATTCCTCCCTTGGGCATTTGCACCTGCCTTTTGTTTCCTCTGTCTGGAGCCCTCTTCCCCTGGACACATGCAACCCCTGTCTCTCACCAACTTCAGGTCTTTGCTGAATTGCTGCTCCCTCCTGGGTGAGCCTCCTCAGATCCACCCGATTTAAAATATAATTTAAAATACAACATCCCTCCTCCAGCACACCCATCCCCCTTCCCTGCTCCATTTTTGGACATAGCACTTGTCCCCACCTCACATACACGCATTTCACTTCTTCACGTATTGTCGGTCCTCACCCTTCGAGTGTAAACTCCATACGAATCGGCTTCTGTCTGGTTTGTTTACTGCTGCACCTTGAGCACCTAGTACAGCTGAGTGATGTTCTAAGGTGTTCTAAGCACATAATACGTGCTTAACAAAGAGTTAAAGAAATGAATAAATGCATGAGCAAGACCATTTCAACTCTGAGCACCTGCCAATTTCTCTTTTAAGGGTGGGAGTGGGCATAGGTGTGGGGCAGGAAGCAGGAAATAGCAGGAGATGAGGGGGTACCCCAGGAAGGAGGGGCTCTGGACAATGCTAGCCGATGCCAAAAAGTAGCCTAGATACCAGGCTCGCTAAGGCATTGGGGTCAGGTGGCAAAGGGTTTCCAATATGGCCCCCAGGTTGAAAGTAGCAATGTGGCCAAGCATGGGCAAAGGGACACAAACCAAGAAACTGACCTTACTTACAGATTGATCCCCCAGGCCTTGAGAACACTCAGGGGGAGGTGAGAGCTGTTCTCAAATGCACGATGGGGTGCACGATGGGTTACCAGAGGCAAGAAGGTGGTCCTAAGGGGTTGAAGTGGGGCTAAGGAGAAGTAACAAGGACTTTTGTTTTGGTTTGATATCAAGAACTGTCCCCCACTCTTTCTCACGGCCCCCAGGAGAGCTGTCCAATAATGGCCAGAGTCCGGGATTCACTCATCCATGGGCTGAACATCCAATCAGTATAGGAGTATTCGACGGTTATCTGTAAGTGTGTACTCTGCCAGGTGCCGTGCTCAGCACCGTGAAAGCAAGGGAGATTAAACATTATTCAAATAAGTAAATACACATACGGCACAATTACAAATTGCGAATGCACAAAACTGGGTTACCGAGAGAGGCCTTACTCAGACAGGGGGTCAGGGGGCCTCTCTAGGTCCTCCTAGATATTTCAGGGAGCCCTGAATGTCCTGAGTTCCGAGGAAGCACCGGGGCAGAGGGAGCACGGAGTGGTGCGCTGAGACTGGCAGGGGTCTCAGGGCACATGGGAGGAACACGAGGCCCAGAGACCGGGAGTGACTGGCCCACAGACACACAGCAAGTCAGTGGAGCCGTCGAGGGGCAGATGACCGGCCGGGTCCCCCGAGCCATCCCCTGGAAGACCAATAACCACTTGGTAACTTGACCCACTAGCTGTGAGCGGCGGCGGACAGAGGCAGGAGAGGTGAGGATGCGGGTGGAGCGAACTGCAGCCGGACCCCCAGAGGGGTGGGGAAAGGGGCAGGGGCGGCCCGATGACGTCATTTCCGGGGTCGGGGTATATAAACAGGGAGCGCGAGCGCTCCTGCTGCTGCTGCTGCCGCTGCTGAAGTGTCCGAACTCCGTGCAGTGAGGCTGGTGGGCGGGCCGACAGACAGACGGACGTACACAGGACTCTGCGCGCCCCATCCCCGCGCCAACGCCGCCGTCACCGCCTTGCCCCGCCGGTCCAGCCACACCTCGCTCGGGTGCCCGCGGTGCCCAGCCCCAGACCGCCCGCTGATCAGCGCCCGGGTCCGCCATGCGTTCCGCCGCTGTCCTGGCGCTTCTGCTCTGCGCCGGGCAAGGTGAGCGAGCGCGGAGTCTCGGGGGAGAGGGCCCTGGGCCCCCCTGCCCGCCCCTGCCTGCTCTCGTCCCGCCTGCCCTGAGGTCCAGGCACCGCGCAGCGCCGCGCGCCCCTCCGGACCTCCCCTGCGGCGCGGCGGGGTTTCAGCACCGCGGACAGCGCCGCCGCCTCCCTCCTGACCCCGCCAAGTGTCCTCGGCCCAGAACCCGCAGGTGGACTCTGGGCACGACTCCCGACCCCGCGAGGCAGGGTCCCCCGCTGCCTCCACCTCATGTCTGGGCTCGGCGTCTGGGCTGCCTCAGGGCCAGCGCGGGCTCCGTGCTGTGGCTGGCCAAGGTCATTGCTGGCGCTCCCTCTGGCCTCTATCCCTTTTCCATCCTCCCGCTGTCCCTGCCTTCCTGCCCTTGACTTCTGCTTCACAGTGTCACCTCTCACAATCCTCCTCCCCCAGCTCTTTTTCCTCAGCGCTGGGTCTCGCTCCCTCTCCCTGCATTCTGCCCCCACCCCAATCCCATTCAGCCCCTGGCCTTGCTTTCAGGACACTTGCCTCCAGCCCCCACAGCCCCTCCAGAGCAGGCACTTTCCCAAAGGGGAGGGTTAGGGCTTTCAGTGCAGCCTCTGGGAGACACCCCCTGGGGGCAGCAGCCGCGAACAGAAACACAACCAGCCCTGGCGTCTTGGTGGGGGCAGTTTTGAGGGGGTGCACAGAGGTGAACAGACCCCCGATGAACCCAGTCAGGAAGCACTAGGCTCTCCCCGAGAACAGAGAAGTGACCCTAGTTCTCTCTTTTTCTCCCCAGTCATCGCCCTCCCTGTGAACAGCCCCATGAATAAAGGGGACACGGAGGTAAGAAGAGGTGTGGGGATGCCCCAGGATGGGGGGTAGGAGGCCCCAAGTGGACGCCTCACATCCAGTTCTTGGGCAGCTGCAGGAGTGAGTTTGGCATAAAGCCAAGAGCCAACACTGCGGCTGCTGAGCCTGGGGACAGCTTGCAAAAGAAGATATCAAAGATTGCTTGATTGTCCAGCCGTCCTGCTGTGGGGACTTCCCCGGCTTCCTCCGAGCTGAGCGTGCAGCCCGATGGGGCCTGTGATTTGCTTGCTGGGCTGAGGTGCCAGGACCACTGTCTTGAACATTCCAAACCTGTCATGCCCACGGAGGGCTGCTGGGGGGGCTTCTCTGTGGCTGTCATTGTCCACAGACCTTTGAGAATGGTCTTCACCTGCCTGGCCCTGGCCTCCCCCTCTGCATTTTCTCCCTCCAAGGCTCTGCCAGCAACACTCCACCTTCACCCCACAGGCACTCAAGTCTTAGCTCTCCGAAAGGGCCACAAGGAAAACATTTGTGGTCATGGCCAGTTAGCGCTAATGGTGGATGTCACCAAGCAGAGGGACTTAGGAGGGACACTGTGTGTGTGTGTGGGGGGGGGGGGGATTCTATAGCCAGCAAGACACACTCCATATTGGGTGTATGCTTAAAATTTGTTCATGTCTGAGCTGAGGCTGTTTGTCTAGTCTCCGGTGCTGACAGAGAACGCCATTTGAGACTCAGAGAAATTCCTACTCCCCGGCTTCCAAGAGCTGTTTTCTTCCATTCTGGGGAGGTTATGGTTAAAACCCAAAGCGTCAGAGCGATTTCAGCCTCAATTTGCTCCATTAATAATGTGTCCTATTCTTTAGTTGCAGACAGGCCTGTATTTAAAACTCTATCATTCATTGTAGCTGTGTGGTCTTGGGGAAGTTCCTTAACTTCTCTGAGCTTCTCCTTTTCCCATCTTTAATAATACTTCTCTTGAGGGGAGTTGTGAGGAGTAGGAATCAGAGATGTGAGGTGCCTGGCACATAGCAGGCCCTCAGTAAATGGGCACTGTTATTCTAGAGCTTCCCTTCTGATGTCCCCATTGTTCTTGGGACCCATATCCCATTCCTCTCTTCCAGAATCTGTCCTCATGGACTGGTGGTTCTCTGAAATTCCCAGTGCAGGGTCTGGGGTTGCAGGGAGACACAGGGTACAGGCTGCAGAGCCCTCCTTGCCAGGCCCTTTTTGGGAGACACTTTGGTTACCATACTGTACTCAGAGCCTGGGCTCAGGGGCCCAGAACAGCTGGTTAAGGCCCGAATGGTCCATCTCAGGATGCTGTGACAACTGCAGAGCTTATTTGCCAGGTTGCCATCCTGGCTCCTTGGACAGGTTGCCTTGGCATCCCGTCCACGCAGCCTTCCACCCCCTCACTCCCCACCAGCATTGCCTGATGCACGTCTGGCACCTCCTGCTCCTCCGCCTGGCTCTAGGCAGCTGAAGCAGGTTGGGAGCTGTGTCTCCCACCCTGGGTGTGTGTGGCACTTTTGTAGGGTGTTGTCCCCTTTGAGTCTTATCACCCTGGGAGGGGAGTTGGGAAGTTCTTCTCACTCCCATTTTACAAATGAGGAAACTGAGGCTCAGAGAGGTCAAGTCGCATACCCAAGACCACACAGGTAGGATACCACGCTTCCGTTGGCACCATCTTCAAATATCCATTTCTCAGGTGTCTGAGTAGCCCTAGCGCCTTGGCGGGCCGTGCACAAGACTTTCAGAGATATGGCTGCTGCTGGCCTGGGTTGGGCGCCCAGATGTAGCTGATGTGTGCCTATATCCAGCCAGGGATTCATCCCCTGGATGAATATGGAGCCAGACTGAGAAGCTGTCACTCCCTGCATGTGACAACACTATGAATGGTGGGAGGCAGTGATCCAAGCCCTGTTTGCAGAAAGGTAGAACCGGGTAAGGTCTTTGCTCTCTGTGAGGTCCAGAAAGGCTTCCTGGAGCGAGCTGACCTTTGGGGCATCTGCAAGACTAAAGTACTTCTGCAAGACAGATGTCTGATGCCCAGGAGCAGCTTCCTCATTTTTGGAGAGTCACTGGGGGACGAGCAGGTCCCGTTTCTCTCTGATACTCAGTTACTTCCTTTCAAGTAGGGAGTGGAAAGGTGTGGAGTCCTCCAAGCCACCTGGTCCAATCTGCCATTGTTACTGTTAAAGAGATCAAGGCTCAGAGAGGTTGAGTGTCTTACTCAAGGTCACACAGTGAGTTAGGGACATGCCAAGATGAGAGGCAGCTCTCTTACTACTCCGTGGTACCCATCCCCACCTAAGAGGGGCCCCGCTAGCCAGGTGATTATCATCGCTATTAGTGTCTGGCCCAGAAAGCAGAGCTGTGCCCCTGAGCCGGGCCTCCATGGATACTGAAGACAAAAGCAAATGCCCGTAGGTCCTCATTAGAAATCCACACAGGAGATTCCAGGGCTGAGCCCCGTGCCCAAAGCAGCTCCCACCGGCCCTTCTCTCTTCCCAGGTGATGAAGTGCATCGTGGAGGTCATCTCTGACACACTCTCCAAGCCCAGCCCCATGCCCGTGAGCCAGGAGTGTCTGGAGACTCTCCGAGGGGGTACGTACGGCCAGGCGGGGGCGGAGGGGCTGCTGCCTGCTGGGCTGGGAGGTCAGGACATGGGTGGGTGCTTTTAGATGAAGTTCATTCACTAGTCACTGAGCAAGTGCCTGCCTCGTCCCTGCCGTGCTGCAGGCTGAGGGGAAGAGGGAGATGAAGGGGTCACAGACCCTATGCTCCTGGAGCTCACCAACTCTCAGAGGGGACAACTATGACTACAATTGACTAGGGTTCTGGGCAGAATGAAACCAGGGCTGGAACAGCAGGCCACCACAATGTGAGCTTTGCATGGAGAAGGATTTTGGGTGCAGTGTCCCCCATGCTAGGAACAGCTGCTGGCACCTGGTAGATACACTATAGATGTGTGACAAATAAAGGGACATTGTGGGGGGGCATGAGAGGGACGAAGCTTTGCCAAGTAGGCAGTCAAGTTTGACCAGCTGTTGGGTGGAGCCAACATTAGCACTGGGGTTGGGCGCTAAGAGAAAAGCTGGAAACAGGTAGAAACCTGGGGCGAAGGTACGAGCAAAGGCATGGAGATGGGGAGACGGGTGGGGTTGGGAGGCACTCCTACCGCACGCACCTCCGGGCTGCCACCTCGGCCAAGGCCTGGGTGCTGCAACAGTGGCTGCCCCTTCTGATGGAGCAGAAAACTGAGTGACACCCTGGACATGAGGTCATTTCAAAAGTGTTATCTCAAGACCCAGTCTTGCGGCTGCCAGCCAGGCTTTGGGCTTCCAGAATAAAGTCCTGGAGCTCAGCTGAACATATTGATGGCAATCTCTTTCTCTTCTGTTCTCTGGAAATGACCCATAATGACTCTCCGTCGCTGCAGATGAACGGATCCTCTCAATCCTGCGACATCAGAATTTGCTGAAAGAGCTCCAAGACCTTGCTCTCCAAGGTATTTCCAGCCACGGCACAAGAATCTGGGTGAATTCCAGTGGCTGAGAGTCAGGAAACCAGGGCGGAAGGTCGAGCGGGTCCTGTTTCAGTTATTTCCTTTCAACTAGAGAGTGGAAAGGTGGGGGTCCTCCACACCACCCGGTCCAATCTGCCATTGATATTGTTAACGAGATCAAGGCCCAGAGAGATTGAGTGTCTTGCCAAAGGTCACACAGTGAGCTAGAGACATGCCAAGACGAGATGCAGCTCTCCTAATACCCCGTGATCTCGGGAGTTCAGCCACTGCAGTGGGGACACTTTCAAACATAGGTGGCAGAGAGGATCTGTCCTCTGGCATACCCCACTGCCTACAATCAGTGTCTGGCTCCTCTGGCCATTCCAGACTCATCATGGGGGAGAAACATCATCACCAGCTGCAAAGTTGGACTGGGCAGGGGCCATCGTCAGGAACCAGGCACGGTGGGGAAGGCGGAGGAGGCGGCGGCGGCCTCGGGCTGATGCCGGGAGAGGAGTCTGGAGCACGGCAGCAGGGGCCAGCCCCGGGCTTGGACTCAGGCCCGTGCTTGGTTTTCTCCTGAGGACCTGGATTTGCAGGTTCCGGGAAGCAGGGGACAAGCAGTCACTGTTACCTCTACAGCAGGGTCCCCTAGCCACCAGCCATGTCGTGAGGGGCCCTCCTTCTGTGCCTCTGCCTCTGGGATCCTCTGCTCTGTCTGAGCCTTTGTTGCTCTGTGAGGCAGCAGGCAAAGCTTATTCCCATTTCCCAGGTGAGAAACTGAGTCCAGAGAGGTGGTATGGCCACCTGATGGGACCCAGCTGGGAGAGGGCAGGGGCAACCACCCCTTGCCCATCCCCAGACTCTCACTGGGCAGGGCGGGAGCCAGCACACAGGTATAGAGAGGCAGGCCTTCACTCTCGGAGACAGACAGGCTGGCTCAGACCAAATGGGACCTTGTCCTCCTTGTCTCGTGCCAGGTGCCAAGGAGAGGGCCCATCAGCAGAAGAAACACAGCAGTGTTGAGGATGAACTCTCCGAGGTTCTTGAGAAGCATGACAGCCAGGCTGGGCTAAAGGGTCAGTGCTGCAGTCTGGCTCCCAGGACGTGCCCCTGAACCACCCTACCAACCAGGGGACAGGGGAGGTGACAGTAGACATGAGAGACTGAGGGTTCCTGGGAGGCAGGAGTTCCCCTCTGTGCCCTGTAAGGTACCGATTATTTCCTTCCATTTACAAATGGGGAAACTGAGGCTCAGAGAAGTTAAGTATCTTGCCCAAGGCACAACTGGAGCCATGAATCTGGGTGGGTCTCACTCCAAAGCCCTCGATTGATCGGTCCCATCTGCCCACCATGGGGCTGACACTCCAGGGGCCTGGATTGCAACGGTCCTGCACCTGGGGCTGGGGGGGGAGCTGCCGCTGTGGCCTGGGCGCCCTCCTACTGGCCAGGACTGTTGTCCTAGAGGCTGCATGGGGCGTGGCATAGACTCCGATGTGCTGGCTTTACGGGAAACTGTCTGGGTGACTACGGGTATCTGCCACAGCTGCAGGAGGGGGAAGAGTGTGCGTGTGCACGCACACGTGTGCATGCATGTGGGTGCATGTGTGCATATGTGTGCCTGTGTGTGTGGGGGGGGCATGTGTGTGGGTGCCCGCACACATGTGTGCACGCATGTGTGCACACATGTGTGCGTGTATGCATGTGTGCGTGTGTGCGTGCATGTGTGTGTGCGTGTGCATGTGCGTGTGTGTGCATGTGTGTGCGCGTGCGCGCGTGTGTGTGCATGTGTGCGTGCGTGTGTGTGCATGTGTGCGTGTGTGTGTGTGCATGTGTGCGTGTGTGTGCATGTGCGTGCATGTGTGTGCACACGTGTGCGTGTGTGCATGTGTGTGTGCGTGTGCGTGTGTGTGCATGTGCTTCAGTAAGGGAAGCAGCTATGTGTCCACACAAAGAGCACCCTGTACTTGGCCTTCGGAAGCTTGGGCTCAAAGCTCAGCCCTGCTATGAGCACGGACACGTCTCCTTACCTTTGTGAGGATCAGTCTGAGTTTCTGGAAACGGGATAGGAGTACTTTCACCTGGAGTCCTAGGGTCAGATGGTGGGATGTACTAGATAGTGGTTTATTCAACAGTAACCATTCCAGTGATGGGAGGGACTTTTACTAGTTAAAATGCTGTCTTCAAGGCAACTGCAATAAAATACCTTTTAATGAAACCCTGCAAATATGGAGAAATTGAGCACTTTCACAGGACACTCAAGACAGAGAAGCCCCATGTGGAAGGGAGAAGGAAGTCACAGAAATGGTGCCTCTTTCCCAGAGAGGTTAAGGGACTTGTCCAAGATCACATAGCAATTCAGCTGATTTTCCATTTGGAGCTCTATCTTCTGGGGTCATTCTCAAGGTCTCTCTCTCTCTCTCTCTTTAAATCACATCCTTTAAGAGGTAGAATTACAAAGAAAGACCCACGATCCAACTGTGCTCAGGGCAAAGCGAGACGTGGCGAGGGTAACCCTGATTCTGTCATGGGCGTCTTAGGCTGGCCTTGCTGGGAGCGGAGAGAAATGATGACGCAGATGGGAAACTGGGCTCGTGGAGTGCAGCCTGGTCCTTGGGGCCTGCCTCTGCTCTGTCGTTTCTGCAGATGGGACAGAAGAGGTGTCCTCCAAGGCTACTGCGGAGAAAAGAGGGGAGTCTAACGAGGTGGAAACCGGAGGAGACACGGAGGCAGCCAGGCCCCCAGCCTCCCCGGAGCCTGGGCAGGGGCCCAAGGCTGAGGAGGACCACCGGGCCCCAGGGGAGGAGGAGGCTGCCAACACCCACCCCACAGCTGGCCCTCCACAGGCCGAGGGCAACAGCGAGGGCCCCTCCCAGGGTCTGGTGGACAAAGCAAAGAGCCCAGGTGCAGAGCAAGGGCAGCAGGCAAAGAGAGAAGAGGAGGAGGAGGAAGAGGAGGAGGAGGACGGAGAGAAGACTATCCCTGAGGAAGAAGGCCCCACTGCAGTACTGAACCCCCGCCCGAGCCTCGGCTACCAGGAGATCCAGAGGGGCAAGAGTACGTATGGTGTCTGAGACCCCAACAGATGTGTGGAAGAGAGGGGGACGGATGAGAGGGACCCATCCATAATCTCGTGCCGCCTTCACCGCAACCCTGAAAGGAGCTATTACCTCCATGTTTAGATGGGAAACTGAGGCTCGGAAAGGTTAAGGAATTCGCCCAAGGTCACACAGCAAAATTGCAGTAGAAGCTGAGACTGCAACCCAAGCCTGTCTGACTCCAAACCATGCTTCTCCACATCGACCCCCACCTCCCCAACCCAGGAGGGTAGAGGGGCTTTGCACCGTGGGTGGGTAGGCTTTGGCAACAGGGACAGCATGACAGGTGGGAACAGGCTTGCCTGGGCAGAGGTGTCAGGTTCGACCAGAGCTTAGGAGGGACCCTGGCTCCCCCTGAGGGCCTTGTCAGGGCCTTTCTTCCCTGCCCAGCTAGGTGACCCCTGAGTCAGGGGCTCCTGGGATGAGAACCAGCCAAGCCCATGAGGGGGGTCTTACAAAGCATGATGTCAAGATGGGTTTTTCCCTCCAAGTGGACTCCACTGTGGAGAAGCCGAGCTGGACCCCAAGTGCGGGATCTGTGGTCCATGCTGGCTACAGAGAGGCCCCTGGGGGGCGGGGCGGGGACGGGGGGGGGGGCGACCCCTCCCTCATCTGCTCTTGTCCACCACCTGCCCCAGGTTGGCCCGAAGCCATGGCCGTGGATGGAGCCGGGAAGGCTGGGGATGAGGAAGCGCCGCCCCTCGAGGGCAAGGGGGCGCGGGAGCGGTCCCGGCAGGAGGCGGCGGCCATGGCAGGGGCCCCTCACGGCCTCTTCCGGGGCGGGAAGAGCGGGGCGCTGGAGCCGGAGGAGGAGCGGCTCTCCGAGGAGTGGGAGGACGCCAAGCGCTGGAGCAAGATGGACCGGCTGGCCGCGGAGCTGACGGCCGAGAAGCGGCTGGAGGGGGAGGACGAGGAGGACGACCCCGACCGCTCCATGAAGCTCTCGTTCCGGGCCCGCGGCTTCGGCTTCCGGGGCCCGGGGATGCAGCTG
Source organism: Lyroderma lyra (assembly GCA_004026885.1). Taxonomy (NCBI): domain Eukaryota; kingdom Metazoa; phylum Chordata; class Mammalia; order Chiroptera; family Megadermatidae; genus Lyroderma; species Lyroderma lyra. Next base: position 63,242 of record PVJL010007373.1, on the reverse strand, counting down.
CGCCGGGGCTGGAGGCCACCCTCCCGGGAGGACAGTGTTGAGGCGGGCCTGCCCCTGCAGCTGCGCGGCTACCCGGAGGAGAAGAAGGAGGAGGAGGGCAGCGCCAACCGCAGACCCGAGGTTGGTACCGGGTGGGCGGGAGTCCAACCCCGGCCAGGCCCGGGGTGTGGGCCCAGCCGGCGGGGGCAGCTGTGCCACCGGCGGGAAGACGCGGTCCCCTCCGAGTCTGGGACAGGAGAGACACTCGGGGCTCTCAGATGCTCCCCAGAGGCCTGGGTTTGGGGCAGCGCTGGGAAGGGGTAGGAGAAAGCGTGTATCACGCTGGGCGGGGAGTGACCCCCGGTACACAGGGGGCACCTCGTAAAGCTGGTGGGCAGGCAGACAGGAGACAGAAGTGTTCAGATCAGCGCGTGGACGCTGGACGGGTGGTAAGTTGAGCCAGGCCCCAGGGGTGTGGGGTGGGGCTCTTCCTGAAGGTCGCCAGGAGCCTCTGCAGGTTTGGGAGCAGGACAAGGGAGTGACCCGGCAGGGTCTGGCCTGGGGAGGACCGTTTGCTGCCTGGGGGATCCACGCCCAGTGCACCATTGGCCCCAAGAGCTGAGAGAGCATGAGAGGAGGGGACAGTAAGGGACAACTGGCATCCTGGGAAGACCCTGCAGCTGGTCTGGCCAGGTCCCTTCCTGGGCCCTAGGGAGCCCAGGCAAATCCTCCTGTCCCAGCCTCAGCCCCCACCCCCCAGAGGCAGAGGGAGTTGTGGGAGCAGGGCCAGCTGGGTGGATGGGAAGCAGGTGGGTGCCAGAAAACCTAGGTTCTGCCTCCTCCTAGCTGTGTGACCTCGGGCAGGTCACTCTCCTTCTCTGAACCTCAGTACTTCCGCCATTCTGAAACAGGGTAAGGAGTCCTTTCTGCTCACCTCAGCATCATGATCAGAACACATACAAGCCGTGCCCAGGGCCACTTGTGCTACACAGTCTTGGAGATGGAGGAGGCCTCTGGGGAGTCTGTGCCCAGTTGGGAATTGGGGTCCTTGGGGTGGGGGGGCTGGGGCCTGCCCGGAGCTGTGGCCTCAGTGCTCTTCTCTGCCCATCCAGAAGAAGATGTGGCCCCTTCCTCGGACCCCCACCCTCTCTCTGGGTTGGGGACCGGGTTCTGGCAGCCCAAGAGGAAGACAGCTCTTTCTTGGCAGCTGGAGCTTCAAGAGGTCATGTGCCTGTGTGCCCAGGGGACTGAGGGTACGGGGCTACAGGACACAGCACTTGTACCCCACCCCTAGCTTTTGGGCCCAGGACAAGGCGGGGCACTTTGGATCACCCCCTTCCCCACCCCGTACCCACAGAAGCTATAGAGTGAGGTGCTCAGAGGCACCTGCCAGCCTCTCATCCCCACAGGCAGAGGGAGCCCTGGACTGCATGCAGGGCAGAGAGACGGGGACCCCAGAGTCATGTGGGCCTCCTCCACCCAGCCCAGGGGTCTTCGGCATCACAGAAGTCAGGTCCCAGGGGCTACTTCCATGGCACCCGTTGTCCATCTGTTCCAGCTGGGCCCCAGGTGGGGCTGTCAGTGCTGTCCTAGGGGCGGGAGTGCCTTCCGCAGCCTGGCATCCGGCAGGGACCCCAGGAAGACCACCCCTCCCAGGTGAAGGCCAGAGAGTGGCATTCCGCAACTCCTGTTCCAAGTCCAAGGGTGTGCTCTCGTGGGCGTCAGTCCAAGCCCTGGACGCGTCTGAGGCTGGGACAGAACGGGGCTCACAGAATGTGCCCCTGAACCACCTATGCACCACAGCTCATCCCCCGCCCCAACCCCTCATACTGGGACCCAGCACGGAGGCCCAGCCCTAGGCAGGTAGATGCGAGGCAGCTCTCACGACCTCTACCCAGTGTGAGAGGCTCCTGCCGCTCAGGTCGGGAGGCCGCAGCAGACAGGAAACCCAGGCCTGGCGCCACCCGGGAGCCCCAGGCAGTCTAGCCCGGGGGTGCGGGCTACCGGAAGGAACTCTGAAGGGCACCGGGGCAGCGTGGGGCCAGGGCCCCAGTTTCCCCCGCATTCTTGTGCAGCCCAGCAGGGCAGCATTACTGTCCCCATGGTCCGCAGAGGCCCCGAGGCTCAGAGAAGCAAAGGTACATGTCTAACGCCGCACGGCTCCCGGGGTCAGTCCCTGTATGACCCTTGATGTTCTCTCCTAGGACCAGGAACTGGAGAGCCTGTCGGCCATCGAGGCAGAGCTGGAGAAGGTGGCCCACCAGCTGCAGGCCCTGCGGCGGGGCTGAGGCGCCGGCTGGACCGAGGGGCACCCCGGGGCCCTGGCTCTGTGGTCCCCTGAGCAGGTCCTGGCCGGCCCTGGGCGCTGCCTCCGGCCGGGAGGTTGCCCCACCTTCCCAAGCCCTGTTGCCCTCACACTCCTTTCCTCCTGCCCTTGATCCCAGTGTGCCCTCTGCAGGGCAGAGCCCCACGACTTTAAACGATTATCCTCTCTGAACACAGGAAGCTTTCTAGAAGTTTCCCTCCCACTATCAGAGCCATACTGGGCACAGCTGCAATAATGTGTGGCGGAAGCTGAGAACTCCCGACTGGAATACATCCTGTGCAAAATTTATCAGAGGAAAAATAAATCTGCTCTGGGCGCCTTCCTGTGTCATTGGACTGTTCTCCCTCTTGACTCAGTGGGGCAGGATGGACGGGCTTTGGGCACAGGGACGAGGGCTGGATCCGCCGCATGAAGGGACTCCTTCCTGGGCCACTTCTTAGCCAAGGGATCCTGGGAAGTGACTTTGCTCCTTTTCTCATCTGTAAGATGGACCTCGAAGGTGTGGGGGCTGAGCCAACACACACGTGGGTGCCTTCCTCTCCCCGGGATCCCGGCCCCGGCTGGGCTGGGCCATGCGAGGCGCTGGGGAGGGGCCCTGATGGCCCTGGGACAGGACCGACCACCAAGGCCACAGGCGCCCTGGGCATACATCTACCATCCCCTCTGACCCCATACGTGCACAGGACTCTGGGGCAGCTGAAGTTCTCACACATCTAACAGCTCACTAGAGCACGGCAGTTCTCAGTCTCAGCTTTGAGAATGAGGAAACTGAGGCTCACAAGGTTCAACAACTCATCAAAGTCACAGGTAGAGGTGATGCCCAAAACATCTGACTGTGGGGACTGCAGGATGACACAGTTAGAAGGGCATGCTGGCCCGCTGTGGACCAGCTGAGCACCAGGGCCAGTCTCTCAGGAGACATTTGTGAGTGGCCGCTTTGGGCGGGAAGACCTGGACACACAGATATGGCCGGGACAGACGGACTTCAAGACGCCCACTGCCCAGACACGTGGGTTTTGAGGGGAGGTGGAGTAGGAATCCCCAGCCTATCTGAGAGCTTGGGGGCGTGTTCCCCGCTCCTCGGAGACTCAGTGTCATCTGTAAAATGGGCATGATACTGTCTCATCCGATCATGATGAGGGTTCGAGGGGCTCAGACAACCCAGCTCAGAAAGCCACTGCGATGATGACAGGAGTCATCTGAGGCGTCTTGGCAAGTCAGGGTCTGTCACATGAGGCTGGCAAAGGGGCTGCCCACTGCTGTTGGTGCCCAGTCCCCGAAGCAGAGGGACACGGTCCAAGGAGCTGGTGCTCTTAGGTGTTTATTTCCTCACATTTCAGAGAGACAGGTCTGCATCGGCCCCAACAGTTACAGAAACGCACACAGCGCTGCTTCCCGCCAGCCGGTGAGGTATCAGACATCCGCTACCCACAGTAGTTAGCAAACAGACCACGGGGCATCTTGTCCCTGAAATAACCCAAGTGTCCCCTGGCCACCTGCACTGTCCTAATCCATGGAGCAAACATGCAACCAATGCAAAAGAGCCAGGGGACAAAGGTTCTTGGCTTTTACGGAAGCCGTGCGTTTACATATATATATTCATATAAACATTATGCCCGTGTATGTACACAGGTTAAGTACAAGCCAGCTTGTGTTCTGCTAAACACGGCTCATGAACGGGGTTGCAGCAAACAGCATTTGTCACAAAGCACAGGGTCAGCACTAACACTGGAACAGCCAATACAGTGGTGAAATCATTATGTGAGAAGCCTTTCGAGAGAAAGCAAATTTCAGAGGGGTCTGACACTCCCCCCACTCCCGCCCAGCCCTGGAAGGTCAGGCTGTGGCAAGGGGACAGTCCCTCCACACTGCCAGGTCGTGGACAACTCTGGAAGTAAAGGGGAAATGCAACCACTCTTAGAAAAGGCCCCTGGTGGTCTGCGTGGGGTCAGGACAGAAGGACCAGGACGCAGGTCAGTCTGAGCAGGGTATGGAGGCCACATCATCTCAGACTCAGGCATGGGGAGGGCAGACGTGTGCACCTTCGTCAAGGGTCTGGGCACTGCTCTGCCCGGTGGTGAGCCATGGTGGAGGGGCCATGCATGACCGTAGCTCCCGGTGTCTGCGGCCTCCGAGGCTCTGGAGACACAACTGGAGAAGGGGTCGGGGCTGTCGGGGTTCTCACTGGGATAAGAACAGTTTGTAGGGGCAGAGGAGAGAGGGGGCAGGTGCACACCCCAGGGACATCAGTGAAGCCAGTCGCCGCCTCTCTGCGGCTATCAGAGAGGGCCAGTTTTCCAGGCTGGGTCAAGGACAGACAAGAGCTGCTTTTCCCAGTTGGTTTGAAAACTATAGCTTCCTGCCAGGGTCCTTCAACCCTCCATAAAACCCACTTAGCAATCCTCGGGTAGAGAGAATCTTTTGCAAGGTTTTCTCCCCCACTGATAGGATTAAAGACACATGCAGGCCTACTTGAAGGACACCCAGCTGACCCCTTGGGAGGTCAGCTGGGTCTGTCTTCTGCAGGTGATACTGGGTGACTTCAGGCCCAGCCTGATCCACCATGCCCTGCAAACCCAGACATCACATGATGCCAATGGCAAGGACCCTCCTCTTGGAGACACCCTTGGGCTCTCCTGGTGAGGACAGAGCCTGGGACCACGTCCTTACATGCCCAAAGCATCTGCAAAGCAGAATGTGGCCCAGGGCCCCTGCTCCAGGCTGCCCGGGGCAGAAACCTCACACATGACCCTCTGGACCTACCCAAGGCTTCAGCCAAAATGTGGCCCTGCCACTTGCCACCACCAAGACAGATGCTGCATGGCCACAGACCCCAGTGTACCCACCGATCGGTACAGGGAGGCTTGGGAACAGGAGTCCCAACTCCCCGCAGGATGCCAGCAGGGCTGGCTCTGGGCACAGCTGCACACCACTTCCCACGGAAGCAGACCTTCCCCGCCCAAAGGTTCCAGAGACTGTTCCAGAGGCAGCCACGCCTGCCCTGGGGGGGAAAGGCCTCAAAGCCTAAGTGTGTTTTAGTGGGTCTGCCTTTCCCTGAGGCAGAAGCCCCAGGATGAGTGACGATGACGCCTGAGGGGAACAAACCTTATGGCCCCAAATAGCTCGGTGTGCCCCCAGGTGACACGGGGTGGGGGATGCTCACTGGGGTCTCATCACTGCCCAGTCCCTCTCCTCCACCATGCTCACCAGCCCGAGCAGGGAGCCTGCACACCCCCTGCAGTGCAGGCTGGTCCCCTTCCCAACCCCTGGCAGCCCCCTCCCCTGGCCTTCATGAAGCTTCACTGCCCCCATGATTTCCACTCCCGGAAAAAGCAATTACTGTGTTCACCACCCGCATCAAAGCCAGTGGAAAACGCCATGTCACCAAAAAACAGTCACTTGATACCCGGGGCCTGGATGCCAGCAGGCGTAACCCTGAGGGGTGGCGTGACACACGCAGGAACACGGTATGGCCAGGGGCCCCGGCGAGGGGGCGGGGGGTCTCACCGCCCTTCCCGCCTGTTCTTGAGGCAAATCGGGGTCGGCGCTGTATTCAGAAAGGTAAAGCCATTTTATTAAAAGACTGGGAGAATGACAAACTTTTAGCAACGCAGTGTAAACACGTGTGAGCTGCAGTTTGATTTCAGTAGTTTATTTTGGAGACAAAGCAGTGCAAGAGGCCGGCCACGCTTCCCTGCTTCCCCGGGGCTCAGGGTTAGACCAGGAAAGGTGACGGTACAGACATCATCATCGGGATTCAACACTCAAGTCCTGTAAACGAGGTCAGTCGGCGGCCCTCAGCATCCGGAACGGTGGCAGCGGGGCAGTTCTGACCGCACCCACCCCTCGCCCCAGGCCCAGAGACGGGCACCCCCCCACAGCCCGCTGAGCCAGGGGCCCAGCTCAGCAGCCACCCTCCCAGGACCACTCAGGACGGCCCGGGGGCCTTTTCCTATCGCAGAGTGAACGGGGGTCTTAGGACCACGGTCATGCTCGGCAGGCCCTATGCAGCACACCGGTGCTCACTTGGCCCAGGACAAAGCCCCTCACAGGCCCCCTCCTCTGAGGAGGGGGCTGCTGGTCAGCCTGGACCCTGTGATATGACAATCAGCAATGGTGTGTCTGCTGCCACCAGGGGCTGGGGCAGCTCTCACCGGGGAGTGGCCTGCGGCCTTCTCATCTCCAGGGCTGCTCCTTCCTCACATCCATCCAGCCGGCTCTTGCAGCGAATATGGGAGGGCGATCGGCCCGTTGACAGGTAAGGGTGGGCCTGGCAGGTGTGAATGTGAATGGAGTATCTGGGCAGCTTCCTTCTGCCTAGGAAGAGGGTCCCAAACCACCTCGATGTGAAGGGGAGGCTCCTCCGGGCGACTTCGCGAAGCAGGCTGCATGGCAGGGGCCGGGGCGCCAAGCCCGCCTTCCGAGTTCTCTGCCCATCAGAGGGGAGGCCACGGCCGTCCGGCGACTCTCGGAATGATTTGCCCAAAGTCACGGCACAAATCCTTGGCACAGGCGGGATCAGCCCGGGACCCCCAACCAGATAGCCTCCTCCTGAGTCTTGGGGAGCAGCAGTGCTGGGTCAGGGAAGGGGACCCCTCACAGGGCTGCATGGGACACATGAGGAGGGGCCAGGAGGACTCCGGGGAGCTGGATGTGGAGCGAGGCAGCCAACCCAGGGCCTTGGCCACTCCTGGGGCACTTCTTTCTCCTTCTGTCTAGGAGCGGGCAGTGGGAAGACTGTAGCGCAGACCCCTGGCCTGGAACCCAAGCGAACGGCACCTGCGGCTTCTCGTCTCCTTGGCTCATGCTCTTGGGATGGGCAGCTGTGCCGCGGGTGGGGTGCCCGGGACCACTCCTCACAGAACTGTGGAGGTGGCCCGCAGAGGGGGGAAGGGCTAAGGGGCCGGCCTGGAGAGGAGAGAGAGGAGAGGGACCGACCCCTCGCTCCATTCAGCGCCAACAGCCTGACCAGGATGGTCCCCTCCAGGGTCCCCAGCAGCCATCGAGACCAGCACGCACACACACACACGCACACACGCGCACACTCACACTCACACTCACACACACTCACACTCACACTCAGACCTAGTGTTGAAAACACAAGCGTGTGTAAACTCAGTGAAGAGATCTGCACAGCAGGAATTAGGCAGGATGTCCTTCTGCGAGGCTGGGCCACTGGGGTTCTTTTCCACCTCTCCCTTCCATCCCTCATCCAGATCATGACTTCAGAAAATCAGGTTAAAATTTAAAAAAAAAAAAACAACAAAAAAAAATCAGACCGTTGGGAATTCATAGTAGGATGTCACCGCTGGGAGCCGCTCGCCCGGGGTGTGCTCCGTGGCCCACGCCGCCTCTGGATCCCGGGCTCCGTGGTTACTGGGAGGAGGCCTTGGTGGCCAGTGAGGCCACACAATGCTGCTGGAAGCTGGGCGGCACGGCCGAGGTGCAGCCGAGTCTCTGGTGGGGCAGCCTGGCGGTGCTGCCCGCTCCCCCTGCGGCCGCGTCGGCCCCCGCCACCCAGGGCGGGTCCTGGCCCATCATGCTGCTGCAGCAGCCCGGGCTGGCGCTGCACGTCCGCTCGCCCGCCAGGCTGTCCGCCTGCTCCACCAGGAGCCTGCTGTGCCTCAGTGGGGCCAGGTCCCCTGCGGTGGCCGTGGCTTCGCTCTGGCCCTGCAGGACGGTGGCAATGTGGTTCAGGAGATCCGTGAAGAACTCGCTCACGCCCTCGTAGCCTGAAAGCAGGACAGACAGACAAGCGGGGCACTTAGCCAGCAGGACGTGGAGACGGGCCCTGACAGGGGGGGAGGGAAGGGTGCGGGCACGACGGGGGCCCACAGGACCCAAGGGGGAAGCTTCCATGGCCCCATCTACAGAGAAAAGCAAGGCTCAGCACACAATAAGGGCTGCTCGAAGTCACACAGCCTGGACTGGAAGCGGGGTACACGTGGCCCCCCAGAGCTGGTCCCTGAATCCGCCGCCTCCAGAATGTGAGGAGCTACAGAACTTGGGCTGATGAGGAAACAACCTGTGACCCTGTCCCTCTCAGGCACAGCTTCAGGGCCTCATGTGGTCACCCACCTAACGCAGCACGCTGTGACGGAGCAGGGGCGAGGCACAGCGGGGGGCGGTGCCAAAGGCCTCACGCTCTGAATCACAAACGCCCCCAGTGGTGTGTCTGCTGGGAACCCCCACAGAGGCTCCCGCGGGCACGACCGAGGGGGGCTGGAGCGTGGGGGCGGCCTCCCCGGCAGGGCTGCCCCTGGAACTGCAGCTCTTCTCACCCCCCACCAAATGCCCGCAGGGTACTGCCTGTGCTGCACGTTCTGAGCATCGGAGCCAACGGGTCCAACAAGGCCACCGCACACTGACACCGCTCCCCTGACCAGGGCCCGCATTTCCCAACACGGATGTGAAAGCAACTGTCAGCAGACGAGCCGCCCACCGAGCAGGCTGGGATCTGGGGCGAGGATTTTGCTGACTCCCCAAAACTGCTTCAAAAGCAATGCAACTCTGGGCCGGAGGGAAGAGAACCAGGCACACAGCTGTAAGGAGGGTGGGGACAGAAAGCGCGTCCCTGAAAAGGACCAGGGTGCCCGCTTCGGGAGGGGCTCCAGGCTCTGCCTGCACGCTGCCACCACTGGCCTGGAACAGAGGTCACCAAAACCCTCTGGCCCCCCAGGTCTCTGTAGTGGTGGGCACGTGGGTGGGAAGGAAGGTTCTAGAACGGGGGCGGGTGCATCGCCGTTTACAGGAGAGCCTGCCCCACCCCGGGAGCGTGGGGCTGCCTCCTTTACTCGCTGTCTGTGGTTTTGAGAGAGCCCAAGGCCGAGAGCGGGCAGCGGAGGCCTCTGCAGTAAAAATAAACCTGGTTAAAGCAGCGCCCCCTCGCCGGATCGTCACAATGCTCGGTCCCCACTTTACAGATGAAGAAACAAGACGCAGAGAGCTAAGTGACTGGCCCCAGAGGGGAAAAGACTGTCAACAGGAGGCGTGTGACTGTTCACCACCCGGGTGAAGAGGGTGCTGACGGCCACGGCTGGAGTTCATCTGGGCTCACAAAGCGCTGGCCCAGGGCTTCCCATGCCTGCTCGTGGCATCCCTGCAGTCCCCGAGGAAAGGGGTCCCAGGATCTCCCTTATTTACAGACGAGGACACAAAGCTCCCAAGTGGCAAAGCCCCCACGGCTGCGCAAGACTCAGGCTTCTTTCAGCCCTGGGGCTGGGGGCCAGGGCGGGGCAGGTGCTGGTCCCCTGGGGGCCGCCAGCAGGGCGGTTGCTGGGTTTCCAGGGCAGAGACGCACGCAGGGGAGGACAGGCGTCAGGCTGACACCAGGGGACAGAGGCCGTTCCCTCAGCAGCCGCTGCTCTGGGGTCCCAACCGAGGGCCGAGGGGCCGGGGGGAGGGGTGCTCCCTCCGGCGGGGGCCGGGGGGAGGGGTGCGCAGGCCACTCAGCACCCACAGCTGTGTGCAGGCCTGATCAGAGTGACTGGGAGGCGGACGAGCTCTGCAGGACGCCGTCTCCCCATCTCTGCGAGGTGGGGGGTACCCCCCGGGTGCAGAAGTGAACCCCAAGACTGCCCCAGGAGGTGGCTGTCCCACCAGACTGTGAAGGCGGGAAGGCTTATCAGGGTCACCGGCGTGGGGCCCCAGCCCTTGGCAGCCACATAACCTCGGACAAGTCACCCAGCCCCCAGCCTCTACGTCCCCATCGGTGAACAGAGATCCTCCTGACAGTCGCTGCCGGCTGTGTTCTGTGAGGACAAAGCCAGGCGCCAAGTGAGGTGCTCGGGGCAGGCCTGGCGCCGGGGTGTCTGACCCCGACAGCTACTGCTGTACCCACCTCCCAGAGCCCCGCACACAGCGCCCTGGACAGGGGTGCTATCAGATACCCACAGCCCCAAGGCAGCTCCCACGGGGTGCGGGGGGCCTGGGGCCCATGCCTTGGGTTGGGCCCCATGAGTGCTCTACACCCAGGCTCCACACCACGCAGGGAGCGACCAGAGAGCCACTGCCACCCCGACCAGCCTGCCGGCCTGGCCGCTGTCCTCTCGAGGCCCGTGGCTGCACGCGCCTCTGCCAGGCCGTCCCTCCGCATCGCTGGGCTCAGCCTCATCACTCCGGCCACTTTAGATGCCATCCATATCCACCCTTTGGGACTAGCTCAGAAAGAGCCACCTGTCCCTACTGGTTCCCAGTGACTGTCCCTCCTCTGAACACTCAGGATGCCTCTGAGCGGGGGAGAGCAAGTGGACTGCTAGGTTCCTTCCCTTCTTACTGGGCTCTGCTCTGATGTCACCAGCTTATACAGGAGCCCCCCCCCCAAAGCCATGCCCACACTGTACCCCACTACCTGGGTCCTCAATAAATGTCAACTGAATGACTGAAGGAGTGGGTGGGCTCCTCTGAGACTCAACTTCCTTGGCCATGAACTGTGCCACTGGCTGGGCCTGCCTTACGTGCTCCAAGGGACACGGGGAGGGGACCGGCAGTGAGGACTGATGGCCCAGGAGTGCTTCCTGTGCAGGAGGCTTCCTTGCACCCTGCCAACACCCCCTGAGCACTCCCCATGTGCTGGGGCTCCCGCTGAGCTCCTCGATGAGGCATATCTGAAGGGCACTTTGCAGAGCCTTGTGGCCTTGTGCCAGCAGGCCACCAGGGCCCAGGACGTGCCCGCCCCCCAGCCCCCCACTGCAGGCACCCCAGCCACAGGGAGCATGGTGACTCAGGGAGGGCTAAGGAGCACAGCCCTGCCAACGACCTGCAGTGTGACCTGGGACGATGTCTCCCTCTCTGAGGGTCTCAGTATCCTACATGTAACCTGTGGGGGTTGCATCCCCTCCAGGATCCGTTCAGCTCTTCAAATCTATAAAGGCTCAAGGGTCAGCCGAGATTGGACCGACAAAGGCTGATGCTCCTGGCACAGGGTTGGGAGAGCAAGGTGAAGGGACACGTGTTTCGTGCAGGCCCAGTCCGCGTGCTCCCTGGCTGCACGTACAGACCTCTTTCGCTCCTCCCCACAACTGTAACCCCGTTACTTGGTGGGGGCTGCATTTATCCCAGGTGCCACAGACAGACAAGGGTGGAGCCTGACCCATCACCTGCCCAGGAACACTGGCCCCCGACCATCGCTCACCTGGGAAGGCATTGATGTCGATGACAGCATGCTGTCCTGTCTGGTTGTTGATGATGATGTCAATCCCAAAAAGTGACACGCCAAGTGCCTGCCGCAGGGCCCGGGAGAGCGCCCGGATGACCTCGTCACTCGGCCGCTCGAACACGCCCTCGATCTTGTCCAGCTGCCAACACACAACACGCACACGGCAGTCAGGCCATGGGTGGGGAGGCACAATCCACGCCACACAGGGGCCCCCAGTGAGGCGCCCCAAGGCCGGGCCTTACCCTCAGGCAAGGAGGCAGGGCAGCCCCATGTGGCCAGCACTAGGACGGCCACTTCTCAAGTCCTGCCGATGGGGCAGGTCCTAGGTGGACAGCACCCATTACCTCTCCAGTCCTTATAACCACCTGAGAGGTGGGCGTCAGGATCAGTACTTTACACAGAGAAGGGGACCTTCAAGGGGGTCGGAGGCTGGTCCAGGACCGCGCAGCATGAAGTTCAGGGCAGGACTTGCACCCAGGTTCAGTGGCCTCTGGGAGGAAGGAGATGGAGTGTGTTGTGAACCCAGGAAGACTTTATGGGGCAGGGAACTGGACCTTCAGGGGGTGTGTGGGGGCTGGGGCGTGGGCAGGAGAAAGGGAAAGGCAGCAGGCGAGGGCACAGTGGAGGCAAAGGCACAAGGGTAAGAACCTGCCGGAGACAGCTGCGCGCAGAGAGCTGTGAGAGGCCAAACGCACTGGGCAGAGGGGGCTGTGGGGGGCGGGGAGCTTTGTCATGCACCGGCCCACCATTGCCAGAGTGTCAAGGCCATGAAGTTGAGGGCTGCATGCGCCGGCCATCACGTGTTGCTCAGTACTAGGGGGTCACGGGCTCATGGGTTGGGGACATCAATCTCCCCTTCCCATCAAGTGCCCAACTATGGCGTTTCCACGTAAACTCACACCACACTAACGTCCCCAAAGAGGTTACAGTGTGTGTGGGTCCGAGGTCAGCTTTCAGTGAAGCTTCCATGGGGCAGGTGGGCTGTCTCCTGGACGCCCCCCCCCCCCCCCACACACACACACACACTGTCCAGTTTCTGCTGCAGTCACAGCCGGCTTGGGACAGGCACACAAGTCCTCACGGGCTCAAGCTTGGCCCCTGGCCAAGGCCTCCAAAGAAGCAAAGGTCACGATGGGAGGGATTCAGAGTCAGAGGGGCCTGGATTAGAATCCTGACCGTGACTTCCCAGCTCTGTGGTCTTAGGGAAAAGTACCTGGCCTCTCTCTGTGCCTCAGTTTGCTCGTCTGCAAAATGGGACCAATGAGGCTTCCATCCCAGACTGGTGGGAGGAACCACAAGGTCACTGAGGTGCTGGGGACAGCACAGCCTGGCTAGGAGGAGGAGCTCCACTTGCATTCCAGGGCAGGGACAGCACCATGTCACTGCCGTCAGCTCATGGGAGATACTCAATAAATGCTGAGTCCTGGAAGTCTGGGCCTGGGGGCCAAAAGCGAAGGAGTGTGGCTGATCCACCAGGAATGGAAGTGAAGCTGGTCAAAGAGTTAAGTACAGAATTAGCGCAGGACCCAGCAATTCCACTCCAGGTACGTACCCCAAAGAACTGGAAATAGGTACTTGCACCCCGATGTCCACAGCAGCATCATGCACAAGGGCCAGAAGGTAGAAACAACCCAAATGTCCCTCAGCAGATGAAGGATGAACAGTATTACTCAGCCACACAATGCTGCAACGTGGATGAACCTCGAAACCACGAGGCCAAGTGAAAAAGCCAGACACAAGAGGTCACGCACGTGGGGGGTCCAGAGGGGTAAACCCGCAGAGACAAAAGCAGACTGGCAGTTGGGGGGGGTGGGGCGGTGCTGGGAGGGAGGGGAACAGGAGTGACTGCTACATGGGAGCAGGGTTTCCTTCTTGGTGATAAAAATGTTTTGGAACTAGACAGAAACAGTGATTGCACAACACTGTGAACGTACTTACTGTCACTGAATTGTTCACTTTAAAAGGGCCGATTGTATGTTATGTGAACTTCACTGCATTTTTTTTTTCTTTAAATAAGGCTGGGTCAGGTGGCCTGGGGACAGAGCCCTGAGCACCAAGGATAAATGGCCCTTATCCCAGCACAGGAAGCTGCAATGGCCAGTGGAGAACTTCCAGATATGTGCAGAGCAGGACCTCTCACCTGGGCAGCGTCTGTGCTCCACTGTGACCCCAAACCCACCAGCTCTGCACAACAGACAGGCCCCCACATACTCAGACCCCGCTGTCTTGGCTCCCTAGGGAGAAATACTTTCTAAGGGGCAGTGCCAGCCTGGCTGTGACAGGCACTTGGCACTTAGCACCTGCCCACCTCCTGGTCACTCTCACCAGTAAGCAGTCAGAGGCTCAGCCCAACACAGCAGCTTGCCCACTGGTCCATGGCCCAGGTCCCTCCCCAAGTCAGGGACCTGGGTGGATGCCCCAGCACTGCCCCCTGCATGCTCTGAGCCATAAAGCACCCTTCTGGGTCCTGTTTTTTCACCCTGGTACGTGGGGAAATACCGACCCCTACACGTGGGACTGTGGTGAGTGTCCAGGGAGCTAAGGTTTAGGGCTCGTGGTGCAGGCCCGGCAGCGAGGGGAGCTCTGGCTGCCGCATTATACAGTCTCCTGATGTGCTGCTTGCAAAAGCACGTTCTCAGCTCAGCTAACGCATCTCAGAAATCCCTCCAAAGCCCTTTGATTGTCTGAACCCAAACAGCCATGTCGGGACAAGATAAAGACCTGGAAACCTGCCTGTGGGCGAAAACAGAAAGGAGGTGATGGAGGAGGAAGTGGTGTTCACGGGGCTCGCTGACACTGCCTGAACACTTACCGCACCCCAGGCACTGTCCGAGCCACTCCCCAAACCCCACACCCACCCTGCAGGCGCAGAGAGGCCGTGTGACTCTCCCGAGCTGGGTCTGACCCCTGTCAGCCCCGTCAGTGACCCCGTCAGTGACCACACACTTAACTAATACCCTTATCAGTGTCTGGGGCCTGCAAGGTGCATCCAACCTTGGGGTTTCCAGCCAGGGAGGGAGGGGGTTCAAGGCCAGGGTAGGGCTCCCCACAGGACACGGAGAAGGGGAGTGGAGGGACGCCCGGTAGGTGGTGGGAGGAGGGTGTGGGGCGTGTCGGAATGGAGCCGCCTGTGCACGCCTGGCCTGCAAGGATGCAGGAGGAGGGCTCAATGTCCTCAGTGCAGGGGGCAGCTGACTGCCACCTCCCTTTCCTATTTTTACATCTTGTCGGTCCTGGGGGATTCCTGGATAGCTGCCATGAGGTGGGGGAGGAGGAAATGGCAGCAGACCCTACAGGTGGAGGAGAGAAAGCTCCAGAAGCATTGTATCTCTAGATGCACTTTCCTCTGTTTTACAGATAAACAGGGCCACGCAGCAGATGGGTGATTATGCAAGGAGATCGCTTTCGGGGGGTCGTTTGCTTACAGCCCTCATGAGACCCTCTGGCATCAGTCAGCCCCCAGGGCCACCGGTCCCACACACAGTGCCAGGAATCAGCAGGGACACCGAGAAGTACCGTTTAAAATCTCGTTGTTCCCCAAGCTTCCCAGACTGTGAAGCCGGTTCCTGGGCCACATCTTGCGACATCTGGAGGGGCACTGGCATTCCCTGCAGGTCCCTGCCCATGCCCGTGCTCTGTCAAACCCTCAGTGCACAGCTGGCTCCTCGAAGGAACCAGGAACGAACAGGAAACGAACAGGTGGCCGGGTCAGGAGCAGGAAGTAGTAAGGCAAGTGCAAACCCCGCGACAGGACAGGGCGTGGGGCCCAGGGCTGAGGGTCTGCTCTGCATCTCGTTGGTGAGGGCAGCATGGAACAGGGCGGGGGACACACGGGAGGTCTCAGAACTGCTAGGACGGCCGTGATCAGGGTAGTGGCAGCAGGGGCTGCTGGAACAGAGGAATGGCAGGGGGTGACCCGGTGGCCATTTCAAACTGTCAGCTCCAAGAGATATACGAAGTCCTAAATTTCTGGAAGGCTCAGCTTTGGAATCAGACCCATCTGGGTGAACAGCCCTGTGAACTTGGAGAAGCTACTCAGTCTCACTGAGCACAGCCTTACCCCTCGGGGAGTTGCCCACCCGGCTCTGCGAGGTTGGTTTAGGGCCTGGGTGTGCTGCTGCAGGCCATCCAGGAGCAAGCTTGGCACACAGCAACATTCACTGACCAGGAGCCCCGAGCCCACCCCCCGGGAGCCACCCTAGCACCCGCCGGAGTAAGAGCGAGCTCATCACAAATGCTCACTGTGCTCACGTGGACAAGGAAAGCAAAAGGAAAGCCAAGATGGTGCTGCCTCTCACCCCCCACCTTTTCTTAAAATCAGTAAAAAGCAGGTCATCAAACTCCTCCTGATTGGGGGACTTCCTCATGCCAGGAGAAGAGTTGGAAAATCTTCCATCTGGAGTAACCAGCAGTGAGCGGGCACTGGCACAAAGGCCCGAAGCAGGCAAGGCAGAGGGTCTCTGAAACCTCCCCGGGTCCCTGGCATGGGGCAAAGGTCCCTCACACCCTGCCCCACTGGACAGGTCAGGCCTGGCCCCACAGCCAACAGCATGCCACACCAGGCTCACACCAGGCCACCAGGGTGGGAGGGACGTACCGCGGTCAGGACTGAAGATGACTCCGGCTTGGACACGTTGTGGCTGTTGAAGAAGATGGACTCACGGTCTGAAAAAGTCAACACGGAGAAGCCAGTTAGGAACTCGAAGAAAGGCTGGCGACTCCGCCACCCGACACCAGGGGGCAGCACCACCCCAGCCACCGGTGATGGGGCCACGGCGGCCTTCAGGCCCAGTGTCCAGCAGCTGCCACCTGGGGCCCCAGGGGCGGGCACCCCACCCCAAGGAGACACCGCACTGTGGACGGACGCACGCCCAGGCAGGGCTCTTGCTCCAATATTTCTTCCCATGTGAAAAGGGCTGGCTTAAGGAGCCTTATCAGGTCTGGTTTCCCCCAGGACCGAAGGCCCCACTCCCTAAGGGTATCGGTGTGTTTCCCAGGCACGAGATCAGAACAGGGGCCGGCGGTGTGGCTAAGTGAGCAGGAAACACTGCGGACCGACCCGAATACTTCCACTTAACCCAGCCCCTCCCAGGATCTGCCCATGGACTCCTTTGGGGGTAGCCTTTGAGAAATGGCCAGGCTACCCCTCGGCACATGAGTATTTAAAATACAAAAGGGTTCTGCTGTTTCCCACCTCGTTAAGGAAAACGCAGGAACTAAGAGCATGGGCTTCCGTAGGACACCTCCAAGAAGGCACATGGGATCATTTGTTTGGCTCTGGAAGCCGGCACAGCCCGCCCAAATCCCTTCCCACTCCTCACACCCCATGCTCCCGATCCGAGCCCACCTCCACCACGCCGCATCCCTCAATCCCATGGGGGCACCCAGAGAGCCAGACCGAACCCCAGAATAATGAGAGTGATGAGCAGTCAGCTTGCTCATCCAGCCCTTGGAGAGGAAAGGCAGGCCGGCCAGCCGGTAGGAAAGGTGAACTTGAGTCCTAGGACCTAACCTAGGGCACACGAACGCAAGAATCAGAACCACGAGCCTCCGGTCGGGTCCTGGAAAACTCTGCCTGTCACCACCCCATGCCCTCCCCCAAGCATGGCACGGGCCATGAACCCCCATGTGACCCCCGTCCCCCAGGACACTCTGTTCATCCCTGGGATCCAGGTCCCTGAGTGCAGGGCAGAAAGGGCCGTAGCTGAGCACCACCGTGCCCAAGGCCAGGTCGGGGGGCACCTGCTCTGGTTGCCAGCGACCCTCGCCAGCTCCAGGACTACGGCGGCGCCACAGTCGTGCACGAGGAAGTGATCTGGGCGGAGGCCAAGCAGGCAGGCGCTGAGATGTACCTGGCGTCCTTCCCGCTAGTGAGGCACACAGGCCCCTTGCTGCCCCGGTGTGCCCGACAGTCCTCCCGCCGCTCCGACCAGAGCTGGTCCAGACGGGGGGAACCAGAGATGGTCCTGGGGAGGAGCCTGGGGAAAATAAACACCCTGCAGGACTTGTGCCAAGCAGCTCCACTGACCTCCACTCCTGGGAGCAGACGGGCAAGAAAGAGTGGGCCGTGGGGGTGTCAAGCCCCGTGGGCCGAGGCTGCAGCAGGGCTTGAGCTGCTGGGGTGTGCATTCTGGCCCTCCACAGGCACTGCCCCTTTTGTCCCTGTACCCCAGCTTGGGCCAGCCCCACTGAGCTCAGGGCACCTCCCACTCACCCAATGGGTACCCAAGGGCAGTGACCAGGGTGGCAGAGCATGCCTGAGGGTGGGGAAGGCCACCAGAATGGGTGGACACAAGTTCAGGGAGGCTGAAAAGCCTGCAGGAGCCACAAGGAAACACCGTGGGTGCTCAGCCATGCCAGGAAGGGAAGGAGATAGGAACTCAGAGGGACCCACGCAGTGCCCGGTGAACTGGACAGACTGCATCACCCAACAAACAGCTTGTGGCAAGAAGATCTATCAAAGAGTGTGGCTCATTTCACAGGGGACTTGTCTCCTAGTGGCTAACTCTGGCCAGAGGATGGTTCAGAGCAAGCCCGGGAGAGCTGCCGTCTGCCCAGATTGAGCAGGGGCAGGAGGGAGGGTCATGGTTGGAAACTGCTATCCCCAGAGACTGTGGGAAGCTGAGATGGGTCATGAGGGGTTAGAGTGACCCATGGCGCCAGGCCCTTGGGCAGCTTTAAGACACCCAGTCCCTCTAAAGATGGACCTGGCTGAGCCCTTGTACTCTGACTGCAGGAGACCCTGGATTGGAGGACCCCATCTGCTGTGCTCCCAGACTAGTCCCACCACCCCTCCCTGTGGGGGAGGGAGGGCACTGAGAGGAATACGGGTGTTTCTGTCCCGTTTACAGATAAGAATGCAGGTTTGAAGGAAGAAGTGTAAATGACAAGATTAGCCCCCAAAATATCCAGTAACGCCATGGTGCTGCCAGGAGCTACGACCACACTTTCTTTAGCCTTTGGCTGAAACTTCATGTCTCTCTCTCTCTCTGGGGAAGTGGGTGGGGAGATGTCACAGTGCTACAGATGGCAGCCCAGGTCTTGTTCTAGTTCCCATACACGTGTCACCTGCACAAGGGGGCCAGAGCCAGCCTCCCTGTCCAGGTGGCTCCCCTCACCCGGTGATGTCCTTCCATTGTTTCTTCCCTGGTGTGCAGTTTCTCCCACTAACACATACGTATACAAGGGCAAGACGTGTGGCTGCCTAGTTGCATGCTGGATCCTCTGCATGGGGCTGGGTGCAAGGCAGCTTCAAGAGCATTTATCAAATCTCACAAGCTCTAGGTAAGAGAGCAGCCAACTACAGACCGCAGGCCGAATCTGGCCTGCCACCTGCATTTGTAAATAAAGGTTTATTGGAACACGGCCCATTCACAGCGTCTACGGTGCTTCCATGCAACAATGGCAGCATTAAATAACTGTGATGGAGCTGAAAATAGTTACTATCTGGCCTTCTGCAGGAAGAGTCTGCTGACCCTGTTCTCTGTGGTAAACAGTACCATTCTTTTATGTACCCTCAAGGGGGAAAGGCCCAGATGGACAGTATAATCAAGGTGCTATGTCTGCAAGATAAAGGAAACAAGAAATGACCCTGGCACCAGATGGAAAGAGGGGAGCAGTGTGCCCAAGATTGTGAACCAGAGGCAGAGAATGCAGGGGTTCCTGATAACTGGTATAGGCCAGTGTCAAGCCCTCTGTAAGAACCTGACTTCAGTTCCAGCAGAGGCAACTGCAAGATGCCACTGGCTATGGGACAGACCTGACTTCAGAGACGTTCACACACCAAAACCCAAAGTGTACCTGAGAATCCAAAGAGCAGGGCGGCTGTGCAGGGAAGGCTGGTGTCCTCCCCACCCCAGGTCCAGAAGAACCCCGCTCCAGGAGCCCCCAGCTCCCGGCATCACAAGAGAACTCAGAGGCCAACATACTGGGCAGCAGGAACCAGGAAGTTGGGTCGGGGCTGGGAAGAACCCCGACGTCCAAGTCTCCTGCTCAGTCAGAGCAGCTTAAAGGGCCGCTGTCAGGCTGCGCTTCTCCTCGGGAAGAGGACACGCGTGACAAGAACAGAGCCCACGCCCGCTCTCTGGATGATGGGGACAGGAAATCAGCTTTGGGATGGATGACGGACACGCTGAGAGTTACCCGGCTCACCTAACAACAAACACTCCGCGTCAGCTCAGGGTGCTCCCTTACTCGGCCCGGGTCTGCACGTTACGGCACACTGGGAACCCGGAAACGACCACGGAAGGGCACGCAGACAGAGCCCTGGTCCTGAGCCACAGGACACACAGTCCCGCCAGAAGCGGGCCCAGCACTTGCAAGTGGGAGAAAAAGGGGAAAAAAGAGACCTTTCTTGTGTGAAAAGGAAGGAAATCGTGGGAAATCAAGAAAAAAGAAAGGAGACTACGTGACATGTAACTACTCATAACCCAATGCATTTTCCAAAGATTGAAAGCACACTATTTCTTCAAAAACAAGGAAAATGACAGAGGATTTTTTAAAAAGTCCTCTTCTGACCCACAACTTTTAAGAATGCCTCTTGTCAGCATACAGTCACATCCGAAAGGGCCCCTACCGACACCTGTCCCCCACTCCTACAGGTCATCCCGGCGGGCAGCCCTGGGGCCAGGTGAGGCTGGGGTGCCTCTTCCAAACCCTGAACACAGCCTCGCACCCTGGAACCCCTGGCTGGGAAGGCTGCCTGCACTCAGAAGAAAGTGAAAATAGACACGTTTCCAAAGTGTCTGCTCTCCGTCTTGCGTTGTGCTAACAGGAAGAACAGCTGGGTTTCATTCAGGACAGTGGCCTGAAGCCACAAGGATCGCCTGGTGACAGGCAGTCCCAGCAGAGGGACTTTAGGAAGACGCACCTGCTTGCTCCGCTCAGCCTGCGCATTCCTGGGTTTCCCTCGCGGGGAGCAGGGCACAGCGCACGTGCGCACACCAGGCCGGGGCCATCCAACGTCCTCCGGGGCCCCACGGAGGGCCACGCTTATTCCACAGATGCCGCCCCTGCTCCAAAGGTTTCCAGAACTTGCCTTGGAGATGCCTTTAGAACTGCGAGGACATGGCTTTTTGGAGAGGCCCCAATATCAGCAAACCCTGTCTTAGTGACAGTTTGTGAAATGGCCAGAGGTCACGAGGCGTCAGGTGAGCAGGGGAAGGCAAGCTGGGCTTCCGAAGCTACCAGCCTCCCCAGAGGGCATCCCTCAGATGCCCCAAAAGGCAGAAGCACCCTGCAAATGCCATTACGGTATGACATCGAAGGGACACTTATGACCATCACCCACCGACCCTAAACACACCCACTGACCCTCACTTGCGAGGGGGCACAGCAGGGGTGACGGCGCCCAGTTCCGGCCTGTCCGATGCCTGAGGGCCAGGAAGCCCTGTGCCCTGCGTGCTGACGTCTAACAGAGCACACGTTCACCTCGGTGGCTGCAGAAGCAGCCAGTAACTCGGAGTTTCACATCTGGAGAAAGGAGAGGTGACAGGGCTGTCAGGGCTCTGGCCCTCAAAATACGAAGGTCCCCCGCTTCTCCTTCCCTGAGGCCAGCCATCTGTTCCAGGGTGTTCTTCCTGGGTCTCATCACACAGGGGTCCGGGAAGCAACCTGGGTATAGGAAACTTCCAGGGGCTGCTGGAGTTGGTGGTGGTTCAGATGGCCGGAGCCCTACAACGACCAGGTGGAACAGGACTCCTCACCCGCTCTCCGAGACCTCTATCTACTGTACACAGATCCTTCAACCTTCGGGCCATCACTTCCTGCTCCAGACCATGCAGGTGGCAGGGGTTACTGCTGTGTCCCGGCCAGGCCCCAGGGCTTGGGGCAGCCCGAGATGGCAGTAGGTTTGTTTACCTGATGTGCCTGCGGAGAAGTTCTTGAGCGAGGGCCTCTGGACGACCGTGTAGGACTCGCCGACCACAAACACCTTGTACAGGACGGCATTGTGGTTGATGAAATTCTGGACCACGCAGGGCGGCTGGATGGCACTCAGGCCCTCCTGGTTGAACACGATGGCCATCTGAGGAGACAAGGGGCCAAGGCCTCTGTCATCTGTCAGTTCATCATACCTGTGGCCTCGGACATGGGGGTGCATCACCTGTCACTACCACCAATGTCCAGCCCTGGCCCTGTGGTACGAGGAATCCCCAGGAGTCTCGAGCCAGAGTGATGGTGTGGGCTTTGAGAAGAACCCATGAGTCAGTTCGCTCCTGCTGGGAGGGGTGTGGACATCCAGCACCTTCAGACTCACCATGTAGGGTTGAGTGGGCTGCTCTGTTCACACCACAGCCCAGGGAACGGGACCCCGTGGTTGTGTACAACTCAACCCTTGTGACATCCTTAGAGGTCCCTCCACAATGACCCATGATGATGGGTCAGGAGCTGGGAGGCCTGGGCTCAAAGTCTGTATAAAGAGGAGGGCTGCCTCCTGCTGAGAAGCCGCAGCATGCCGGGCCACTCCCACCACGCTACGTGCGTCACCTGGTACCGTCCTCACAGTGCACCCCCGAGGAGGGCACTATTACCCCGCCCCATTCACGAACGAGGAAGCCGAGGCCCTGAGAAGCTCAGTGGTTTGCTGGAAAGTTGGAGCCTGGAACCAATGGGTTCTGCCCAGCACACTTACACACCGAGTGAGCCACACCAACGACAAGGACCTGCTGTTCCCAGTCCCTGACTCCTGTGGGGACAGAAGTCCCTGATAGGAGGGTCTGGGAGGAGACTCGGGTGGGGAGGACAGGGGGACAGCTAGAGAAAACCTCTCCACTTTGGCTGAGGGTCTGCCCAGGGCCCACTCGAGCCAGCCAACAGTGCTGGGGGCTGCCGGGAGGGGATCACAGGCCCTGGACAGCTGGCCGCCTGCTGCCCTACAGTCAGCTGTTACGGAGCAACACCCCGATGTGCCCGGCGGAGCAGCTGGACAGGGCAGAAGTAAATATCCGGGCTACATGGGGAAACAGAATGAATGTGCGCATGCGTGCATATGCGTGTGGCATGTGCCCTGCAGGTGGACGTCTCCTCGGCCTTCTGACAAGAGTAGCCGACAGTGAAAGAGCCCGACGGGAGTTCAAGTCCCGGCTCCGGCCTCACTGCGTAACCGTGGGCAGGGTGGGACTCGCCCTGCTTAATTAAGCTCCCTTTCGCTCACCTGTGAAGTAGCATGAACCACCCGAGGGCGGCTTCAGGGGGCTGAGTTTTGGCTTTAAAAAGAGCAGGGAGACAGTCCACTGTGGAACAAACCAGTGTGTTTGCACTGGCTGAAAACAAAACAAAACACCCTACGGAGCTGTGAACAGCTCAGTCCTGTGCACAGAGGTGCTCTGCAGAGGATGAGCAGCACACCACCAGGGGGTCCTCCTCACTGCCCTCTACATCCCCAGGTGCCCCTGAATAGGGGAACGCCTGGATGCTCAGCCCCAGGCCCATGCTATGGAGAGCACCCCACCAGAGGGGGTGCCCCTCTGATATGAGACCCTCAAAGGAGGCAGCTGGCCCACAGCAAGTGCACAGGAACCCCCTGGTGTCCCCAACTCTCCAGGTCCCCTACCCAGAAGGAGAGGAGCCCCTCCCTCAAATAGGACACTGTTGGGGGGTGCGGGGGACATGTGTGTACATTGTGGAACTGGACTCGAACAGCTGGACCACAGGGTGAAAGCCCACACCCGAGGGTTGAGACTCCCTGAGGAGGGAGCTCTCCTGAATCCAGCCTCCAGCTGGTGCATTGGGTGCCTCCTGTGCCAGGCGCCACTTGGCACATGCAGCAACTCCCTTCTCCTTCACCACCACTGCCCCAGCTACAGCGAGGGACAGACATTCAGAGAGGCTGGGTCATCTGCCTGAAGTCACACAGCTGGCCGTGCACAGCGCCAGGCCTGGCCCAGGTCTGTGTGATCTCTAAGTTCCCGAGGAAATGGCAGAAGTGGTGCCCCCTGCCGAAGGCTGGCCTGTCTAATGAGCCTGGTCAATCACACTAATGACTGCGGGCATCCCTCCATCCTGACACCCCCGCCAGGCCCTGACACAGGAACCCCTTGGTGGTGGAGACGGCCAGGTGGAAGGTTGGCAGGCAGGTGCTGGTGCCATGAGGGCAGCGTGGGCTCTGGGGACATAATTTGGCTGCTCTGAAGCCTCGTGCTCCCTCCCAGGGCCTGGCAGGGAGCCCGGCAGGCCTGCACAGGGAGGGCTCCACCAGGGCACCCCAGCCTTAGGAGACAGCTGACCTTTGCAGCAGGCCCTGGTTTCCTGCCCCCACGTTGCTTCCCACGAGCAGAGGTGCCCCCTGGCCTGCAGACCCCATCAGGGCATGTGCCACAGCATACCAACAAGGTCTGTTTACAGACATTTCCCCATAAATGCCAGGAATAAAGGGCACTGCATAAATCTTCCTCCACGGGGCACGGCTGGCAAGCTTGTCCTTGTTTAGTCACAAGGTCTCGGGGAGCATTTCTTCCAGAGGGGCCGCCAGGGTCAGGCTCTCCACAGGGCCTTCTCGGTGGCTCCACTGCCTAGTGCCCAGTGTGTCCTCCCACGTGCCTACCAGAGAGGTCTCCCCGGGGGCATCAAATGCAGGTGGTAGGGGGCGCTGAAGGCCACGGCCCAGGTGTGGCTCCCGAGACCCAGTGGGGCCCCCGCCTGGCCATCTGCTTCTCTCATACCCAAAAGGCCTCCTCACTCACGCCCTCCCCCTCATCTCACCGGCGCGCCGTGTCCTTGGGACTCTGTCCCATGCTAGGGGAGGATTCACAGCGATCCTTCCCCTGGGGA
This sequence comes from Lyroderma lyra, assembly GCA_004026885.1. Lineage (NCBI taxonomy): Eukaryota > Metazoa > Chordata > Mammalia > Chiroptera > Megadermatidae > Lyroderma > Lyroderma lyra. Next base: position 39,012 of record PVJL010007373.1, on the reverse strand, counting down.
CAGGAATGACAGCCTGGTGAATAACAGAAGGGATGAGAGGGCGGATGATCAATGCGCACTTTCCTCTCTGTCCCCTTTCCTAAATTCGGTACCAATGGCAGGTCCTTGTGGGCAGTGATGGGATCTTTTTGGTCAGCAGCCCTGAGTGGGGCCCAGCCTGGTGCTGGGCATAGAACAGGCACCCAGGCAGGGATGACAGGATGGGCCACGGGATAGGAAGCCGAGGACAGGTCAGATGGGGCCTGACTCCCACAGGCTCAGATGGGGGCAGGCACACCCATCGCCACGTTGGGGACAAGGACAGGCACAAGGGTAAGGCTGGAGGCAGAGTACAAAGCCACAAGCAGAAGCAGGCTGGAGGCAGAGTACAAAGCCACAAGGGAGCGGAACAGCAGGTGTGGGATCTACCACACAGATTCCACGGTGGCCCAGAGTCACTGTGAGTGGAAAGGAAGCGGGAGGACACGTGGAGGGAGTGACAGGTCGTCAAATCTTCCACTCACCTCGTGGGAGTTGGTGCCATGAGCCACTCTGGTTTTGCAAACTGGGTGGAGAGACAAGCAGAGAGGAATCAGAGGTTATTCATCCACAAAGCCCAACCTGGCGGATACGAGAGAAACTCAACCCTCCTGCAGCCCCTCGGGGGAAGGGGTGGGGGGAACCACGGGGATACTGATGTGACACAGGCCAGCACCTGCACTCAGGGGACCTGGACGACAGCTGCGGCCAGGCCAGGCCGGAGAGCACCTTCTGTCCACACCACCAGGCCTGTATTCTGTGTGCATGGGGCGGCACTCGAGGCCATGCCTTCCCCAGCAGCCAAGGCCGCATCCACCCTCCGGGGGTGCTGCAGACAGCCCTGCCTGGTCCACGGCCCGACCGCACGCCCGCCCCGCACAGCCCTGGGGGTGGTACACACTGAAAGGGAACTCCAGGCCGTTCTTCGCCAGGAGCCGCATGGTGTCGTCCCCGCACAGGCTCGTGAGCTCCATGAAGGGCGGTGAGCAGATCCTGTCATCTGGGGACAGAGGAGATGCCTGTCAACATGCCTGTCTAGGAGCCACCCACGGCCCACTTCCCAGGACAGACCCACCGCCCCGGGGGACCATCCTCAAAGCCCCAGCTCGCCTGACCTGACGCCCCACACTCCAGGCATGTGTGAACACACACACACACACACACACACACACACACACACACACATGTGTGTGCAAGAACAGTAGCCTGTTCTTTAACAAATATATTTGCTAACATTTCTGTATGCTAAAACCAACATGATACCTATACAACCTGAACATCAAAGAAAAGTAAAAGCCACACACAATCCCACCCCCTCCTCAGCCTTTATGCAGGCACATACACATTACACACTTAGAGCTTTACAACAGGACGCTCCTTTGTACGCCGAATTTTCACTCAATAAACTATGGCTCGTTAAAGACTGTTCTCCACATGCTACACCGGCTTAACAGAAATCACGGGACCGAGGCTGCACACTGAGCTCTTACCACGCATCTACCGCGGTGCTAAGACCTTTGCATGCATCACCATCAAAGTCTGTATCGTAATCCCATGAGGAGAAAGACAAGGCTGGGAGATTAGAGGGCACGCCTGTGGCTACACAGTCATGCCTCCTCATGGCGAGGCCAGCCCTCACCCCCTCACCGCCTAATGGAAGGCGGAAAACAGAACAGAACCCCTGACATATCATCAGCCACAGGCCTGCTCCAAGTTGCCTCCTAACCCCTTCTGCAGCCTCTGCCAGCCCTGCCCCCTTCACACACTTTCCTTCTGGCCTGGCACACCTGGGCTCTTCTGAGCTCCCACCTCAGAGGGGTGCCTGCCTCCTCTCAGTGCCAATCCAGTGGGCTCTGGGCTTGTCTGGGTTTCGGAAAAGCCCTGCGAGCTGAACCTGCTGTGTCCACCAGGCTGCTTCTGGTGCCAGGCACTGAGTGAGAGCACCCTGTGGGCTAACAGTGCGTTCTGACTCGCTCTACTGGTTGGTAAATTACATCACCAGCTTGTAATTACCACTTATTGTCTAGCCCCCTTCCCCAATCGGACTACCAGCCCCTCAGGAAGCAGGACCACCCTGTTCTTCTGGGCACAGGGGCCAGGAAAGGCTGAGTGTTAGTGGGGTGGGGCGGCCTCCCACCCACAAACTCAGAAACCAAACCAAAGTAAACAAGCAAAGTGGCTAGTCTCCAACAGTTTCTAGCTACCTGGCTGGCTAGGAGGCTGGTACATTAAACCAAGGTAAGGTGCAGCCTCACAGACCTCATAAAAGCAAAAGCCAAGAATCACACGGGCCACATTAAAGGTGTTTTAATCTCCCACCCTGCCCCTACTCTCCATAAAGTCCAAATTCCAAATAGGCAAAAGTGTTGGCAGATTTTGGGGTTGCAAGCTTTGTGGGAACTCCAATAGGGTGGTCTAGAGCCAGTGTTAGCCGATCCCTGGCAGACAGTGCTGCAAGCCCTCAGCACAGAGCACCACTGAGTCCTCAAAGTGCTGTGACAGTGTCTCCATGGACAGGTGCTGAAACAGAGGCTCAAGACACAGCCTTTGCCCAGAGTCAGTGATGGTCAACAGCAGAGCCAGGAAGAGGGGTCGGGCTCACCTGGCAGGCCAGGAAAACTCAGGAAAATCAGGGTCAGTTATGTTCTGCTCCTCACCTATAAACCATTATTTAAATAAGACCCCATTTCTGCACCCTTAGCCCAGAGTCAGAGTTGGGGTACGAATGGTGGTATGGGGCAGGAGGACCCTTCCATGACTGTGGAGGGAGGAAGCATCTCTGCAAAGGTTCTTGCTGCCAACACAGCCCCTTGTAGTCCAGCCCCAGTTGATGTGATCCTCCAGGCCTGGGCAAACTGGAGGGTCCTGTGGCAGGCAGGCTGAGGACAGTGGGACAGGTGCTCACCTGGCCTGGCCACGGGCCGCCTTGGCCCACATCCCCAAGAGGAAGATTCAGAGATTGCTGGAAGCAAATAAGCCACATCCTGTAAGAGCTTCCAGACTCCCCACCATCAGATTTTTCAGAGCAGATGAATCAGCCCAGCTTTTAGATGTGCCTTGCAATGCTCCCCTCAATGTCCCTTCCCACCCTGGCCCATGGAAACCTTCACATGTCACAGCTAATAGCCAACATCTCAATAAACCACACTTGTTACGTGCCAGGCATTGATCCACATGGCCTAAAAGTACCTCATTTACCCCCCATAAGAACCCCATGAGGAAGTACTGTCACCCCCATTTTACAGATGAGGAAAATGGGGGGGCATAGAGAAGTGAAGTCTCCTGTATAGCTAGCTACACAGTAAGTCAGTCAGTGGTACAGCTAGGGGCTCAAACCTGGGCAGCTGGCTCCAAGTCGATGCCACTGACTATGGCTTCCCTAGTAGAAAAGTGTCCACCCCTTATGAACAGAATAAAGGGCGAAACCCACACAATCCTATCAACAGACACAGAAAAGGTATTTGACAAAATCCAACACTCTCTCGTGATTAAAACAAAACAAAACAAAACACTCAACAAACTAGAGAATGAAAAAAATATCCTCAGTTTGATTAAAGGGCATCGACAAAAACCTACAGAAAAGTCCTACTATAGTGAAAGACTGGGTGCTTTCCCTAAAATCAGGAAAAAGACCAGGATGCCTGCTTCCACCACTTGTATTCAACACTACTAGAGGTTCCAGCCAGGGTGATTAGGCAAGAAAATGAAACAAAAAGCACCCTCTTTACAGATGACATGATCTTGTGTATAGAAAATCCATGCACACAAAAACCCCAAAATGAATAGTCAATAAATGAGTTCAGCAAGATGGCAGGATACAAGATCAAGATTAAAAAAAGCGACTGTATTCTATATCTTAGCAATAAACAATGCAAACATGAAGTTAAGAAAATAATTCCACTTCAATAACATTAAAAAAAAAAACCCTTCAAGTAAATTCAGCAACGACTTTAATACTGAAAACAACACACTGTCGAAATTAAAGATGTCAATAAATGGAAAGATATACTATGTTCATGGATAGGAGATTTCATATTATTAAGCTGGCAATATTCCCACCTTCATCTACAGATTCAATGCAATCCCCATCAGAATCCTATCTTTCTTTTTGCAGTAAAGGTGATCCTAAAATTTGTATGAAAATTAAATGGATGTAGAGAACCAAAACAAGCTTGAAAAAGAACAAAGTTGGAGGACTTATACTTCCCACTTTCAAAATGTATTACCAAGCTACAGTAATCAAGACAGTGTGATACTGGCATACGGACAGACAAACAATCAACAGAACTGAATTCACAGTCCAGAACAGGTATATCAAGCTAAGGAGACAAATATTCTTTTCAACACATGGTGCTGGGAGAACTGAATGGACATCCACATACAAAAGAATCAAGTTGGACCCCTACCTCACACCCTACACAAAAACTGATTCAAAATGGATCATGATCTAAATTATAAGATTTAAAATGGTAAAACTCTGAGAGGAAAACAAAGGTGTAAATCTTCATGATTGTAGATTAGGCAACAGTTTCTTAGGCATTAAAAGCATAAGCAACCAAAGTAAAACTAGATAAATTTGATATCATAAAAATTAAAAACTTCTGTGCTTCACAGCATCGAAAGAGTGAAAAGACAACCCAAAGGATGGGGGGAAATATTTGCAACTCATATATCTGATAAAGGTCTAGTATCCAAAGTATGTAAGGAACAATTAATAAACAAATTAAAAAAAAAAACCCAAATTTTAAATAGGCAAAGAATATGAACAGATAGTTCTCAAAATAAGACATCCAAGTGGCCAGACATTCCAAGAGCACACGAAAAGATGGTCAACATCACTCGCCATCAGGGAAATGCACATCCAAACCACAGCGAGATATCACCTCACACCTACTAGGGTGGCTATAATCCAAAAGACGGACAATAACAAGCGGGAAACAGTCTGGCAGTTCCTCCAACAGCTAAACAGTTACCACACAACACAGCAATTCCTCTCCTAGATATATGACCAAGAGAACAGAAACAGAATGTCCTCCCAAAAACCTGTCCAGGAATGTTCATGGAGCATTATTCGTAATAGCCACAAAGTAGCAACAGCATAAATGTCCATCAACTGAGGAATGAGTCAACAAACTGCAGCCCATCCACCCACCCAAGGAGATATCGTTCAACCATGAACAGGAATGTACTGATACAGGCTACAACGCAGACGAACCTTGAAAACGTTATGCTGAGAGAAGCAAGCTGGTCACAAAAGGCACATATTATATGACTTCAATCAACTGAAATGTCCAGGATAGGCCACTCCACGGAGTCAGAAAGGAAGTGGCCGCCAGTGACGGGGAGGCAGGGAGAATGGGGAGTGACTGAATGGGTGTACCTCTTCTTCGAGGTACACCACTTTGCAAATATATACAAAACCGATGAACTGAATGTACACTGGGAAAAGGTGGGATTTAGGGTATGTGAATTATAGCAATTAAAAAAAAATAAGAAAAACCCCCAGTAGCAGCCGCCGCCGCCATCCATCAAATGCGTGCTCTCTGCGGGATAAATGCTGCACGTGCCATGTCTCCTTCAATCCTCCAGCGAACCTGCAGGCCTGTCCCCTGCCCTCCCGCTCCCTGCACCTCCTCTCCCAGGTTCAGGGTGAAGTCAGAGAAGGACAGGGGAGTGGTCCCCCAGAGACGCTAGGGGTCCAGATGAAACCCAGAGACAAGACATTTCCAATGAATGGGCCACACCTAGCATTAGGCCAGACACCCCATTTCTGAAGTCTCAGGCTCTGGTGTGTGAGGCACGAGGTTGGTGTCAGCGCAGGTAAGGGGTGTGATCGGGAAGCACCTCGCTGAGCAAAGACACAAGAGGCCGAGTGTACGGGCCAGGCATCTGGGGGAGGCTTGTCCCCAGCAGAGGGGACAGCCCATGCAAAGGCCCTGCTTAAGGACATGCTGCTGTCCTGACACAAACTGGGCCCGGCCTCTGAGATGACGATGGTGACATCAGTCTAGCTTTGGGGACAGAGGGCCCCTGGCTGAGCGGGAGGACCTGGGAAGGAAGCGAGCCCTGCAGCAGCAAAGCCGGAGTCTGGGTGCCAGCAGAGGTTCCTCCGGCTCAGCCATGGGAAACTCACATCGCCAGCAGCTCCTCTCCCCAAATAGAGACAGAATCAAGACTCCTTCTGGGAGCCCGGCAGGCTATTTCTGGTTCCCCGAAAAAGGCTGCTGTTGCTTATTTATCTACTGTCTTTATTTCTGGATAGGAGCTGGGAAGAGGCTTTTTTTAGTGAGATGGTGGGTTGTGTTCTGTTAGGAGCTGAAACATCGGCCCCTGGGAAACGAAACACCCCCGCCTTCCCTCCCTGCCACTGTCATTAAGAGAATGTGAACTGGGGGCCCTTGGAGATAGGCAAGGCTGTGACAAGTTCAGAGAAGGGAAGAGAATAGTTCAAGGCCACAGACAAGTTACCGGCAGGCCCAGGATAAGGACCCAGGCATCCCTAGTCACATGCCACTGCCTTGTCCGCTCTGCCAGGAGGCCACGTGCTCGTCCGACTGGTGGCAGCTGCTACACAACTACCAAGAGGACAAAAGACGAATGAAAACAGGTGATGGGTACAAGAGGACAACTGGAGGTGGGAGGGAAGGGCAGACGGCACCCTGAAGGTGCAGCAGCTTTGAAGCCTGACTTTGAACGTGGGGTAAACGACTCATTAACTGTAACCTTTGGGACATGACTGAACTCTGCTGGGCCCTGCTCTCCCGCTCGAGGGCTGTCGGGAGGCCTGGCAGCTAACAGGCACCCAGTGGTAGTAGCCACGCTGGGCAAGGCCAGTCAGGGACGCCCACAGGAGAGGAGGCAGATTCTGAGCAATGGCCACCGGCCACGTCCAGCTTCCCAGGGTGTGAGGGCTGCCAGGCCTCGCCCTCACGGGCTTCCTCCCTGTGCCCAGCGCGGTGCTTGCAGGGCAGACCCTCTTCACAGGGCAGTGAAGGAAGCCCTGGGGGAGGGGTGGGACACTGGCAGTGCTGGGCCTGGGGACAGCTGTGACCAGACTGCCTTGTGTCCCTTCTCTTAGGCTGAACTTCTTCACCTAGACAATACACTATGAAAACATGACCTGGGGGCAGGGACAGCCCCCCAAGGATGGGCAGGGCTGGAATCTGCAGAGGCTTGTGTGATGACAGGGCCCCAAAAGGAGAGAATGACTCACGAGTCGGGGCTGTGCTGAGAGGAGAGGCGCTGGCAGAAAGACCAGGGAGGGCCCTGGGGCCTGCTGCGCAGTCCCGGGCAGCAGGGTGACATCTCATCTGGAACAGACCATGGGGAGGACTTGCTATGCTGTGGACTGTCTCCCTCTCCAGAATATCAGTTCTGTGAGAGCAGGGGCTGGTGCGTTTTGCTGACTACTGCAGGCCCAGTGCCCAGAACACTGCCCGGCACATAGCAGGCGCTCAGCAAGTCACTGCTGGGGGAACGGCCCTGAGCAAAGGGGCTGACCATGCCAGGAGGCACACGGCTGGCTCCTCCGGCAGCGTCTCAGTGTCACCTGACCCACGTTCCAGGCCCAGCCTATGCACAGGCCCCTGTGCCATGTTATGTGGTCTCCTCCCCGCCCAGGGTGGGCTCCATGCGGCCCATCGCCCCCTCTCAGCCCGGCCTTTCGCTCCTCGGGAGGACTTTCCTGGGCATGAGCACTTCATTTATCTACTTTGCTATGACTGTGACTGACCTTCCTTTTCTATTCTGTTTTTACTGAACACTGCCACCAGCATTTCCCATGAGTTTGCACGTCCTGGTCACCCAACATTTCCCCAAACGACCATTACGTTTGTGCCCATTTTCCTTCCCCACAGACAGGACTTCCATGAACGTGAGTCGTGCGTGAGGTTTGTGCTGTGCTAAATTATTTCCACAGACCAAGTTCCCAGAAGCAGTTTCAGAGTCCGCGGCAATCGGCCTCTCTACGGTGCTCGCCACGCAGCGTCACGCTGCCTCCCAGAGGGCCCGCCGGCCTTTGCCGGGGCACAGCCACGAACGGTCACGACTGCCCCTTCCCAACCCTGGGTCCCACTGAAGAAACCTGGTGGATTCATGAGGGCGGATGATGCCAGGTGACAAAGTGAGTGATCCCACCTGACACATAAGGTCACTCTGCATCCAGTGGGCCCCAGCAGGGCACGAAGACACGGGCTGGGGGCAAGACGTGTGCATAACCCGATGAGTGAAAGCCCCAGCCCTGGGCCCGAGACCAGTACGCTGTCCCAGCAGTTCCCCTGGGCCCTGGCCAGCCAGGCGGCCTTTTAGGCCCTGGGTTCCTGAACAGGGGTCAGAGGAAGCCAGTCCCATCCCCTTGCTGGAGTTGCAGTGAGAATCAGGGACGAGAAAAAAGTGTCACAGAGTCCGTGCAATGCCACGTAAAGACGCCGGCCCCTCCCAAGTGCTGCCTCTCGTGCCGTCACCTCACACAGCAAGGGGAGGCTCTGGACCCAGGTGCCACCATGAGCTGGGCAGTAGCTAGGGGCCCTTGGCCACGCCCAGCTCCCACCAGGGGCAGAAGCGGAAACCAACAGAAGTGGAGACCAACTGGAGCACCCCAAGCCCATGTGTGCTGGGGGCAGGGCCGGGAGGGAGCATGTGGCTGATTTCAGCCAGCAGACCGGGCTCGCCGACCCCCAGGAGAGCCCTCCCCTCCCACGGAGCAGGGGCCTTTGTGGCCGTGTTCAAGGCCGAACCCCCACCAAACAAGTGCATGTGTGGATGCACTAAACACCGGCCCGGGCTCCCGCCTCTCCTGGCCTAAGGGAGGCAGTCCGTATCAAAAAGCAGGTTCCCACAGGGCCAGCGGGTTCTCGGCACGGGGCACCCACACGCCGGAGCCCCAGACCCTACCTCTCAGAGCTGGGCTGGGTCCTGCTTTCCTGGGCCACTCCCTGTTCCCAGGGGCCCACGCTGAATGGCAGGAAACAGCCTTATTCAGGAGGGGTGAGGGGACCCATTGTGTCACTGAGAGAGCAGGCAGCGGAGAGGGTGGGGGGCAGCAGGACCCAGGTTCTCACTCAACAGCCTGAGAGCTGGGGAAAAACAAAGGCCCTGGGCCAAGAGCCCTGAGCCTTTGCACACACGGGTCCCCCCTGCAAGCCCCTTCCTCCCGCCCCTCTGGGCCTGGGAAAGTCCTGTTTTCCTCCAAGCCTCGGCCCAGGCCGTCTCCCTCCTCCGAGAGGCCCAGTCCCGCACACCTAGGAGGAGGCCCCTTTGCTGGGCTCACCCCGGGCCCCGCGCCGCTCATCGCAGTGACTGACGATGTGTCCACCTCCGCACTGACTGGATGCCCTTGGAAGGTCTGCGGGGACTCAGGCTGCCCGGGTTTAAGTCCCTGCTCCCCCTCGCGCCAGCTGCACGACCCAGGCCAAGTAACTTCATCGCCCGTTTCCTTGCTGGAAAACGAAGACAACAGTAGCCGCTTCGTAGGCTTGTCCCCCCCGGCCCCACATTTAGAAAGTGTATTTCTGAATTGTGAAATACTTCCTCAATACAGTTCCCTCTGGGAGGGGGGCTCGCCCGCCAGAGTCTGGGCACTGCCTGCCCAGCACAACCCATCGCCTAGGCCTCCTGGGTCACGCGCAGGACGAGTGCTGAGGGCCAGTACTGGGGCTTCTTCCCATCTGCCTGACTGAATGTTCCCAGAGTTTAGGCAAAAAATTGCACCTCTTGGCACTCCCACCCCAGGACCACCTTCTCCCCCACAAACCACCTTACCCAGCCCCTAACCCAAACTACACACAGCTGTCAGATCCAGATCTTTCTAAAGCCCCCACCTATATAATGAGGCAGCTATCTGCTCAAGAAGTGTCCGCAGACAACCCGAGGACGGACGCCTTTCCAGGCCTCTGCAACCTGACCCTGCTGACCCTTCCTGCTAGGGGCTGCACTGTATCCCCCAAAATCCATATGCTGAACTTCCAAACCCCCACACCTCAGAATGAGACTGTATTTGGATAGAGCCTTTTAAAAGAGGTGATTAAGTTTAAATGAGGCCATTAGAGTGGGCTCTAATCCAATCTGACCTAGGGTCCTTAATAAGACATCAGGACACAGACACATACAGAAGGACAACCAAGAGAAGACACCAGGAGAGGACAACCACCCACCAGCCCAAGTGAACAGCCTTAGGAGAAACCAGCCCTGTGGACACTTTGATCTTGGACTTCCAGCCTCTGGAAGTGCAAGAACATCAGTTTCTGCTGTTTAAGCTGCCCAGTCTCTGATGTGTTGTCATGGCAGCCTGAGCAGACTAGCGTACTTCCCAATTCCTCTCAGAATACAGAACCCAAGATCATTCCCAGCCAAACCCTGGCTTCAAGCGAGTGGTCCCCTCACCGCTCCCCAAAGACGCTGCTGTCTTGTCACTCCACAGCAACAACCCACCTGTCCCCACACTGCTCTCGAAAAGAATGCCACCTCCCAACACTTCATCCAGCATCTCCTACTAGCAGTCTCGTTTGTTCTAGTACCATCCCTCCCATGCATAGCTACCTAGTTTGGCTGCTCAGCTCCTGCATCGATTAAATTTCCATATCTTTGGGTTCTAACTCAGCCACCAGGCAATATGCTCCTTGGGGTCAGGACCGGGCCTTACCTCTGACCAAGCACTGCTCAGAGGAAGCAGGTATCGCCACGAACCATCTCACTGACAAGTGCGTATGTGTGAGATGAATTGAGACAAGAAACAAAAGTGAGCTGTGAGCACTGGAAACAAAAGAAGGGGAAGTACGGAGCCAGCTCAAGCAATCTCCACAGGGAAAAGAAAGGAGGCCTGCAATCTGCAACTGGCCACTGTGCGGAGCTGTTGGTCATGCACAGCCCTGATGAAGTGGCCAGACTTGAATGGCCACAGCCCTGAGAGCCTGGCCCACCAACCTGCAGGCTCCAATGTTCATGACTCATTTAGTGCCTGACGGTCCAAACTCACCTTTCCTCTGCTGTCACACTGTGAGGAGGGAGGAGCCACGTGACCTTGAATTCCAGAGAGAGAAAGACACCCTGTGCATTCTTGGTGAACTAAGTTGCAGCCTGACAGCAGCTCTGAAAACAACCCAAATGGCTTTTTGGCTCAGGCCGGTGGCAGCCACCCAGTAATCCAGAACAGTCAAGGAGGGGTGGGAAAGCAGCTGCAGATCTGAGCCAGGAGGAAGAGGCCAGGAAGGGCCTGGGTGAAATGGCAGCTGGACTGGTCTGCAAGCTAGAGCCGGGCCTGGGCCTGCGGAGGGCATCCCTGTCCTCACCAGGACTCCCTGCTCTCACTGCCATGCGCCATCCCTGGTCTGGCCCAGAAGGGCCCCAGCATCACGTCAGAGTAAATTACACGCCCTCCCGACTCAGGGCTCCACCCTCGCCTCATCTCCTCAGTCTCCTGGGTGCGGGGGTGGGGGTGGGGGGTCCCTCTTCTGGGACTGCACAGGTCTCCTCCTTCAGGTAAATTAGAATATCTGCTCTCAGCTGCTGATTTCCCCCTTGCTCTGTCCTTACATGTCCCGAAACACCTACTTCCACAGTCATTCTGCATTTCCTTTACATTATGTGACTCACATCTCCCTGTTGCCAGAGGGCCCCTCAAGGCTCACGGGCTGGACTGGTGGGGACAATGGCTGTATGGGGCTTCCAAAGGGTGGCAACAGTTGGGTAACAGGTTCTGTGTCTCTTCAGACCCATTCAGAGCCCCGGATGAGATGAAATTGAAAGAACATGTTTTGTTTTGTTTTGTTTTGTTTTGTTTTGTTTTGTTTTGTTTAAGACATGGAAAGTTCCACCCAACCCTTACAGGTGGCATGCCCTGGGGATGTGGGGTCTGGGGAACCTGACCCTGAAACCAACTGGAAATCCACAGGGGCTGTGGATGGTTCCCAGGAGAAGCAGACCCTCCTCCCCCTGCCCCCTTTGTAGACTATGGGCATGCGCAGTTATGGGCTAAGTGCCTGGATTCTAACTAAGCCCAGGTCCACTGTGTCGCTCTGGACTGGCTGCCTCTCCATGCCTCAGTTTCCACATCTGCAAGACGGAGGTAACCGCAGCATGGACTACCTACGATCGTTGTGAGGACTAAACAAGTCACTGCGTGCTGGATCTGCAGGCCGTGAGCAACAATACACACTAGGTGAGGCTGAGCAGCTAGGGCTGGAGTTGGGCTGCTCCCCCTTGCTCAGCGGTCCAGCCAACAACTCGGAGGACCATTCTGAACCTACAGTGGGGCTGAGGGCTGCCTAGAAACTAGGACTGTCCTGTGAGTGTCAAGCAGAGGACACAGGTGTCGTTTCAGGCACCTCCTGAGAACAAGGGAGGAGAGGAGACCCTGCCTGCCCTGCTCAGGCACTGGTGAGGTCAGATGGAGCTGGGGATCCTGGGAGATCATCAAGGCCAACAGAACGGCCCACAGGAAACTGGGTTCTGAAAGGCAGCCTAGGACAAGCTGGACTTGCATGCGGGACTGGGCATGGCTCATCTGTGGGAGGAAACTAAGGCTCCAAGTTAAGCTCTGTCTTCAAGGTCAGAACGCAGTACATGGCAGAGCGGGCATTCCTCACAGGCAGCCTGGCTCCACAGCCATGCTTGGTACCCCAAGGCTGAACCCCACTTCTCCCCACTCTTAGCCCCACTGAAGACTCTGGGCCTGGATGGGGTCAGGGAAGGTTCCGTCCCTGTCTCAAGACCACGAGACGGGCATCAAGCTGGCTATGTATCCCCAACACTGGTGGCCAGACATGGCTGCCTGGCTTTGCATGGTCTTGAGAAAGTTACCTCACCTCTCGGAGCCTTAGTTTCCTGATCTTCAAAATGGGGAGAAGAGCAGTCCTGACTGTAGGGCTACTGTAAGGATCAAGTAAGTTAACACACGGAACACTTAAAACAGACTGACTCCACCATCCCCTCCATCATCATCATCACGACTAGTATCACCATGCGAAGGTCCAGCATTTAAAGCAGCCTGGCTGCTCTGCGTGGAGACAGGAGAAGTCGAGTGAACACGAAGGAGCAACGCACTTGCTTCCTCCTGCCCAGGGACATGCTCTTGACATCAAGCACACGGAGTGTTCTTGTCCATCTAGAGCTTGGACTCTTAAAGCAGATCAGCAGCAAATGGCCAAGCCACCCCCATGGGGCCACCACTCACCTCCTGACAGCACAGCTTGGAGGCAGCAGCCTACACTTAGAATGCAAGGTCAGCTCAGCTCTGGGCCTATGGTCCCCCACAGGGCCAGAGAAACAGAGATGGCAGCGACAGGTGAAAAAACACAATGGGTACCAAGCATTCACCTGCCTGACAGTGACCTTGGCCTTGCTGGAGCCCTGAGGCAGCAGGGTGAGAATTCCGGGGAAGAGTCTCCCTCAGAGTTCGAGCGGGGGGCGGGGCTCTGACCCAGGTCCCTGACTCCCAGTGTGGCAGCAGGGCCAGCTAAGGGGCCTGATCTCAACCCTGTACCCGTGCACCTGCAGGGCTCTCCCCAGAAGAAATGCTCTTCATTCCTGGGGGTAACCTGTTCTCTGACCTGCCTGCCTGGGACAGCCTTCCCTTCACATCCTGAAGTGCAGAGCCTGGCCCTGCTGGAGGCTTCTTAAGGTTGGTTGACTGCAAGCCCCCTTCATCATGGCCTCTCTCGATGGCCGTGGGGGTACCCGCTCAGCCCCGAGCCGCTCCGCACTGTTTGGTGAGCGCACCTCAGCCATGGCCTGTCTCACATTTCCTTCTCCTTCCCCCAACCTTCACTCATTCATACATGACGCTGTCACCAATGCCCGTCAATGACACTCCTTCAATGCCTCTGGGCTCTGTCCCTTCTACTGCCCACTGCCACCACCCTCATCAGGCCCACAGCATCTCTCCGAACACGGCCACGGTGGCCCTGCCCCCATGCACAGGCCAAGTCCAATCCAACCCCTGCGGCCCCCTGGGACTCAGGGTGAGACCCCCCACCCAGCAGCAGAGACAGCCCTGCCCCCATGCACAGGCCAAGTCCAAACCAACCCCTGCGGCCCCCTGGGACTCGGGGTGAGACCCCCACGCAGCAGCAGAGACGGCCCCGTTTCTGCAGAACCTCCTTCTCACTATCCCTGCAATGGCACTCCAACTTTCTCCATCCACACCCCCAGTGTCATACCCGCTTCCAACATCACCACCTCAACAGCCTGGTACCAGAGATGGCCAGTGGCACCCCCTCCTCTGGTGCCAAGCCCATCACCCCAACTGCCACAGGTCAACCCCCCACCACTCAAAGGTTCCCCAGTGTGTCTGCTGCTCATGGATCTAATTCCTTTGTGTGCACATTCAGGACCTACTGGGTCCCAGGCCCTGCAGGTGTATTCGAGGTTCCTACAGACACACTTCCTGTCCTTAAGGACCTTAGTTGAGTGGAGAGGAGAGCAGTGAGCAGACATGACAACACAGAGGGGTTGGGGCTGTGACTGAGTGGTCTGTGGGAGCAGAAATGCAGGACACTGAGGCCCACACAGGGAAGGGAGTATGCAGCAAGGAGGGCTGCCTGCAGGAGGCGGCCTGAGCCAAATCCCAAAGCCAGAGAAAATCAGTGTGGGCCAAGAAGAGGAAACCAAGGACAAGGGTCAAGGGTCTGCCTGTGAGGTCTGGCACGGCTGTAGTGAAAAGAGTGAGAGTCAGTATGACAAGAGATATCACAGGTGAGGGTGTGGATAGGGGCCACATGCCCCAAGATGCCCAGCACAGGCCCCAGGACATAGAGGTACTTCATAGCAACTAAATTCAACTTAACTAGAAGTGTGCAAAGAAAAACTATTCTGTTTGCTCAGCATGACAGGCAAAATCCTAAAATGAACCCCAAGACTATGTCCCGGGCTTTGCACACGCTGCCATAACCCCAGGGACTGAGTACAGTGGATCTTACTCCGTGATGAGGTTCTGTCACACGGCAGACCGTGAAACAGGGGGACTGTGGGCATGGCCTGACTGAACCACTGGAGCTCCTGCTAAGCAGAGTGTTTTCTTGGAAGAGGAAGCCAGGGGTCTGAGGCACAGGGAGGACTGGGGGTGCTGTGGCTGGGGCCCTAGGAGAAGGCACTGGGGGGCTATAGGGGCAGAAAACTGATGGCCAGCAAAGAAAGGGGGACCTCAGTCCTATAGCCGCGAGGAACTGCCTTCTGCCAACAAGCCCGAGCCTGGGAGGGTTCCCCATGGGGGCATCTAGACAAGCACCCAGCCCAGCTGACACCTTGATTCGAGCTGGTGACACCCTGAGAAGAGAAACCAGCCACGCCAGGTGGACTGCAACACTGCGAGGTACCAAACGGAAGCTGTGGAAAGCCACTGGGTCTGCAGTGGTCCTCGCTCAGGTAGCGAGAGGACACTAACATACACAGTTACTGTGGGTTTTCCGGAGGGAACCCTGACTGTACGAAGACACTGGGTGCAATGACACTTCACCAGTGGCTGCAGCCCCTACCCTGCTCCCTGGTGGCAGCTGCTACCTTCCCGCCAGCGGCTTGATCCGCAGCTCCCGGCGACATGTGAGCAGTCAGGCGGAAAACACTGGAAGATGGGGAACCAGTCTGAAACTGGGGAGGGGCTGCTTTGGGGCAGGGACAGAGAGAAACAATGCCACAGGTCTGACACTGCCCTGGTCAGCTGAACGGGCAGTAGTGCCCCATGGGACGTAGCTAGTAACCTGCTCCACTACTTGCACTGGCACGTTCAGAGGAGTCGCGGGCACAGGCCCCGGTGGGCGCGTGGACCTTCCCGAGCGCCACGCCAGCCTACGGGAACGTTTGCTGGAAACGTGGATTAACTCTGAGGCAGCTGTTCGCGCTGATTTACAGTCCCTTCCGGACCCTGGCAGCTCCAACTCCCAAAACGCAGCAGCCTTTTTGGTTTTCAAGACAGTTTAAAAATAGTATTTGAAATGCTCTCTCTGGCAGCACATATTCTAAAAGCAGAACAGAAAATGTTAGCTTGGCCCCGGCACAAAGACGAAGCTTCCATAGACGAAACAGTCCATATTTTTAAGCAATGAGATAATTTCCTTAATCCCAAAAGGGCTCTAACCAATCAATAAGGAAAAGACAAACCGCCCAATAGAAAATGGGCCAGTGACATGAAAAGATTCATACAGGAGAAATGCGAACGGCTAATAAACACATGAAGAAATGCTCCATTTTGCCAATAATAAAAGAACATGCAAATTAAGATAGGTACCATTTCCCCAGCAGACGGGTGCAATTAGGAGGCAAATTTGTTCCAACTTTTTGAAGAACTGAGTGGTATCTGCACCTGGGAAATGTTTATAATAATCTTGGACTGAGAGATACCACTTCTGGGGCATTTTATAGGACTATGTTTACTGCAGTCCAGTTTAAAAACCCAAATCAAACTGGAATGACCTTACAAGCCCAATGCAATCAAGTGAAATCATGATTCCTTCATTCGCATGCTGAACTATGTTGCCATCACAAACGACAAAGCAGCCCTGATCTCCATCATCTTTATGGGCTGACATGGAAAGAGGCCAAGCTATCTTTAAGTCAGAAACATACGTAATATCCTGTTTCTATTTTTTTTTTAAAGACATATGTCCTTGTTTGTGTATGGGAAAGGTCCAGAAAGATGGATTCCACACTGTTGGGAGAGCGGCTTCTCTAGAACCTGAGGTCAAGGTTAACCAGGTTTGAGGCACCAGACATCAAGGCCCTGCCCGCTGACAGAGAATTCAAGATCAGATCTGTGTGGCCACAGGAGGCATGCAGTCCGGGAATGCCGACAAGCTGTCCGGCCCACGGCCCTCAGCCCATGGCCTACAGGCCACATGCAGCCCAGGACGGTTCGGAATGTGGCCCAAATAGTACAAAAATTATGCATGGACCTTTTTTTAGCTCATCAGCTATCATTAGTGTTAGTGTATTTTATGTGTAGCCCAAGACAATGATTCTTCCAATGTGGCCCAGGGAAGTCAGAGGTTGGACACTGCTAGAAAGTGTGCTGGGCAGAGCAGGCCTTTCCCACCCTACGGAAGGGTAGAAGGGGACCCACACCAATTAGATGGACAAGGCTAAATGTTGCTCCATTCCATTGATTCTAAGACACGTGTTCTTCTCATTTCCCATCTCTGAAGTTGAGATGCTTCATTATCGATGGTGTGTCACAGTTTAATTAGTGCTTTTTCTCCCAGGGCCAGGCTGGGATTCAGGCCCAGAAGCCTTCAAATATTGGGGAGGCATCCACCAGGGCCCAGCCCACTGCCAAAGTGCAACCTGCCCTGGGGTGGGGGTAGCTTAATGGGGGTCCACATCCTACTCTTCAGACCCATCCCCTCTACCTAAACATGGGGTCTCTGCCTATGTGACTGAAAGCAGCTGATGTGAAAATCAGGATACCCCCAAGTCTAGGAGGGGTACCAGGAGCTGAGAACCCACCTAAAGGCCTCCCTACCCCATCAGCTCATGGGCTCCTGCCACAGCCATCCGCTCCTGGAGCTTGTCCTGGCCTGGTGCCCTGTCCTGTCTCACACCAGACCCCTTGATGGAGCACACTGTCCCCTCAGCCCCATGGTGGGGCAGGCTGACACTCGTGGAGGCACAGGTGAGCAGGCTGA
The DNA here is from genome assembly GCA_004026885.1 of Lyroderma lyra. Lineage (NCBI taxonomy): Eukaryota > Metazoa > Chordata > Mammalia > Chiroptera > Megadermatidae > Lyroderma > Lyroderma lyra. Next base: position 21,385 of record PVJL010007373.1, on the reverse strand, counting down.
CACTCATGAAGGCACGGGCAGGCAGGCACCATAAGGGCCAACTCTCAGACAATCACTCAAGGCGTGAAGCACCGTCTGGTAGGCTGATGCAGAACTCCATTCTCCTGCACAAAACCAGGGCTAGAAGCTGGCTTGGGCTCAGGCCTCGGAGTCACACACCGGTCCCCTCTGACCTCCTCGACTCCAGCACCAGAACACCTAAACCGGCCATACTTGCTGCAGGCCATAGAGCCAGAGCTTCCACACACCTCCTCCACGCACAGGTGATGGCAACCTCTGCCTTAGAGGTGAGCAGATGACTCAGAGAGGGCCAGTGACTGCCCAGGCTGCACAAGGGGGGGCTGAGAGTTGAGCCCAAGCCTGTCAGCACCAAAGCCCTGTTCTTTTCTGTTCTATGTGTGTTGCTTCAAAAAGAACAGGTAGAATTTCTGTTTCCTCCATAACCATATGAGGCAGAGATGCAGAGCTGCTCATGTCTCCATTGGACACCAGGGACCCTCTCTGGTCAGTGTCATAGCCTGGACACCAGAGGGCGCCCAGGAGCAGTGCCAGTCTGCAGTGTGGATGGCACCAGGAGACTCTGGGGATCCCTAGCCCCATGCAGCAGAGCCCCCAACTGGATCCATGTTGGCCTCGGTCCTGCTCACACCTGTCCCCTGTCAGGCTCAGGACAGTGGGGGTGCAGGAGGTAGTACACAAGAGGGCTGGAAGTCGGACTGAGGAACCACTGGCTATGATCACAACCAGAGGCCTGGATTCAACTCCTAGCCCTGCCCGCTAGCCGCTGGATGGCCCGAAGTGACCGAGCTGAATGCACGTGTTAACAGCAATACCTTTCCTGCACAGTCACCAGGAGGATTACATTAGCTCTTACATGTAAAGGGCTTCCACTGGTGCCTGGCATGCAGTAAGTGCTGCTGCCCACGTGCCCTCGGCTCAGAGGAAAAGTCACCTGCACAGGCCACACAGTGCAGAGGGCTCAGGTGGGCACGAGGCCCAGGCCCTATTCACAGCGCCCCTCCCCTACCTCTGAATGAAGGCCCCCACCTCAACACACGAGGCAGATGCCCTCTGGGGATTATTTCTCCCAAGCTCTGAGGAACGTTCTTTTCCCTGCACTGCACTTGGTGTCTAGATACTCCCTTTCAATTCAGCCTCCAAACAGCCTCCAAGAGGAGCACTGATTAAATTCCCATAAAACCACAAGCAGAAACACTTGATCTGCGGTGGGCATGCCCCTCCCCAGGAAGGCCAGGCGTCAGATGGCCATCTGTTACCTCCAGAGCACACGTGTGGGAGGCCCTGGGAGAAGGGAACAGAAGAGCCACCTCTCACCCGCAGCTGTCATTAGATCAGAAGGGCCTCTCATGCCCTCTGCCCTGTGGCCTGAGCCCCTTCCCCAGCTGCTACCCCCAAGGCCAAGGGGACAAACTTGTGTCATCCAATCATAGCCCAGGTGCTTCCCCACACGTCGCTTCAGCCAGTTCAGGAGCTGGCCAGAACCTCACCCAGAGTCGCTCAGCCTGGGGTGGCAGAGCCAGGCCTAGGTCTAGGGGCACCTCACACCAAAGGCCTGTGTGGCAACGCAGGTCCCAGTGAGAGAAAAGGCGTGTGCTCAGAGACCTTGGCCTGTGGACAGTCCCCCACCACCCCTCCCCACACACACTGGTGCCTGGAGAAGGCCTTGTTTAATTTCTAGGAGGCTTCTGCACTGGTCTGAGTTAGATCCAGGTTCAGTGCTATCTGTGCCTCTGGCTAAAGGGTATGGGTGCCCCACCCAGGAACTCTCATTTGTTAGGGAAACCTGTGTCCCAGGCTTCCCGGGCTGAGTCACTCCAGGGGCCTACTGATGTCATGCTGTTTTGAGCTGCTCTGTGGAGGGGACTGACTGGTCAGCTCACAAGCTGAGGCCACAACCGCTAGCCATCAGGAGAGGAAATGGTCATTCCAAGGCATTCCCCTGTGGGTTCCCTAGGCAGGAACCCATTTCTAATAAGGTAAGGGGAAAGAGCTGTCCCCCAAAACTCATTCTCCCTCTAGTTCCTAAATTTTAGCTTGACACATGGCTGCCCAGAATAAAGACCATATTGCCCCTCTCCCGTGGCCAGAACTCAGTATGTGCCTGAGTTCTGGCCAATGACGTGTGACCACAGTGTCATGTTATAGCTTCTAGAACCTTCCCCTGCATCCCTTCGCTTCCTTTTTCCTAGTTCCCCTCTGCACCCTAATGTCTAGATTTTGGATGTGACAGCTTAAGTTTTAGCACCACGTGGATGAGGAGGGCTACACCACACAGTGAGCCAGAGGAAGCCCAGGCCCTTGCCGGCCCAGGGAAGGTGCCCTTCCCCTGAGAGAACAGGAGAGAGAAATGCAGATGGATCTCATTTAAGGCACTGTGACTTCAGGTCTCTTGCTGCAGCCACTTCAGTACCAAATGAAGATGGATGGGTCTGAGGCAGAGAAAGGCCCTGCTTCCCCTCCAGGCTCTGAATTAGAAGCACCACGGAACTGAGATCCCGAGGCTGCCCAGGTCCTCAGTCAGGTGAGGCGGGGCGCTCCAGGGAGCAGGCCTCCCCTGTCCCCCACAACAGATGCTCTGCATGGAGACAGCTACTCAGCCCCGCCCCATCTTCTCTGCAGGCACCAAGTCTCTGAGGACAGGGGGAGCCGCCTCCCAACAACCCCAGGAAGTCTCTGCCAAGCCCCTTCTCCCAACACAAAAGCGGTGTCACTTGGATGTTGTAATTGTCGAGGAACTTAAGAGGATAATTACGGCCATTTACAGTACGCAGAACAGGGCTGCGTGCCTCCAGGAATAGCAGGAGTGGGGTAGGGGAGCACCCAGGACGTGCTTCCCAGAGAAGGTTCTCGTCTGCACGGAGGAGGAGCTCAGCCTCTGGGAGAGAGGACAGGAGGCAGGAGCCAGCAGTGCTGCCCCATGAACAGCCCCCATCCCGGGAGGGAGAGGGGGCAGGAAAAGGCTCTGGGAAGGCCCAGCCTCTGACCACCCTCCTGGAAGCGTGCCAGCCCAGCTCGGCGTGCATGAGAAGGAAAGCCCAGGGGACAGTGCTCCCGCCCACCCACACAATTCCTGCTGGATTCGTACCAAGTCTGCCTTCAGGGTTCAGTCTGTAAGTTCTTGCCGGACCCGGAGGGGGTGTCCTTAGCAGACAGCTCCTGAGCATTTAATGAAGGTTCTTGGAGCCAGCAGAGTGGGGTCTTATTCTCTCCCCACTGGGAGCCAGTCACCAGCCCCTCATGCCTGTGGCTGGGTGTGTGTTACTCTGACAACAGGACACAGGTAACGGCCACCAGAACCTGTCTCCAGGCCACGTCTGCACAGATCTAACATGCATTCGCATCTCCTCACACACAAGCTCCCAGGCCTCCAGCGGCTGCCCGTGAATGAAGTGCTCCAACTGCATGAGGTGTTCCCAGCCCCCACACTGACCTGATGGCGGGCAAGTCCCACACAGGCTTCAGCTGTCCCGGCTCTGCTACGCTCCTGCCCTGTCCGGGAGCCCCAGGCTCTCACTTGCTCAGTACTTGCGCACCGCGACAGGCCTGCTTCCTGTGCAGCCTGTAGCCCAGCCCGCAGACTCTGCCCTGCTCCCCAGACCATGCGTGCTCACATCCCAAGCCCAGGCGCACCTCTGACCTGTAAGCCCTGATTCCGTGCCCCTACAATCAAGACAGACTCTAAGGCCCAATCCAGATGCCTCAGCCCCCTCCCTCATCACAGCAGCAACAGCAGCTGCCACTCCTGGGTGTCCCCAGTGGGCTGGGCCCCATGCTATGTGCTCATCAGACATCATTCCAATTACCCCAACACTGTGGAGAAACCACTTATCCACATCCTACAGAAGACCACAGGGCCAGGCCAAGGGACTTGGCCAAGACCACAGGCACCAAGAGCCCAGATTCAGACACAATCTCAGTCTATCTGCCCCAAAATCCTGTGCTCTTTGCACTGAAAAAGTGTCCTTCGAGGTACCCTCCCTCATGCCCTCAGAGCCATCTGATGGACTTGGCAAGGACACGAGGTGCTGCTGTGACCTGCACCTCCTCCCACTCAGCGGGACTTCTCATCGTTTAAGATGATCTCCTGTCCCTTCTGACACTCACACACACCTCCTGTGAAGAGGTGGATTTCCCTTCCAGAACCAATGATCAGCCAAAAACATAAAGATCTTCTTCTCATCTGGGGGGAAGGGAAGCTGGCATCATCACTGACCGCTCCAGATCCAAGGAGGAAAGGGTGCCGGCACACGCGGGAAAAGCCTGCTGGCTGGAGGGCCCCCCAGGAAGTCAGGGCCATGCTCTACACCCCGGGTCAATGCCACGCAGCCAAGGAAAGAGGCCTCAGGACCCCTTTTCCAGGGTGGCCGGGTCAGCACCTAGCTCTTTGCAGGGCACAGTGCTTAGAGAAGAACGGAGGCTCAGCAGCTCCCTTGGCCAGGGCCCATGGCTGCGCCCATGCCAGCTGCTTGCTAGATCCATGGCCCTCTGGCCGTGGACGTGAACATCACGCTTGGGGGTTAGGGGCTGGGAAGTCTAAGTCAGAGAGAGGCCTGGCTGGACCCTGGCTCTGCTGCGTACAGGCTGTGTGACGTCAGCACGTCTGCTAACCTCGCCAAGCCTCCGGTACCCAACTGTGAGACTGGGGAGAGGATGACCCTGCCCCGCTCTATGAGCCCCAGAAGAGAGAATGTACATAGAAGGCTGAACCTAAGAACAGGCGCCGGGCACACACCTCATAAATGCTCTTCTTGTTACTCCCACATGGTCCTGTGAACCAAATGACCCACTGATGCCACCATCCCACGAGAAGACGCCTGGGACCGAGTCACCACCCAGGTCAGGGATGAAGGTAGCGTGTGCAGGCCACGCTCCGGTCTGGATGGCGGAAGCAGGCAGGGGCTGCTTCTCCTGCCCCCAAGAGGAGTCCTCACACAGCCCCAGGGCACAGGCAGAGCACATCTCCTTAAAGCTGAACACGAGCTCTTGGAGGGGAACGCCGGGGCCAGGCAGAGAGAAGCAGGTGACTGTGAACCCGAATCTTTCCAAAAGCCCCTCTCACATTGGAAAGGCAGCCGGACTCCCCCCGGAGCTGCCCTGCCGGGAGGTGGGGAGGGGAGTCCTCAGGGACAAGGCCTGCAGCTGGCAGGAGACACTCCTGCAGCAAAGGAGGCTCCCGCCTGCAAGAACACGGCGTGCCCACAAGGCCCAGCCGCCACGTCACGTGTCTGCACATGTCTGAGTAACGGCCCCTGAACTCCTGCCTCCTCCGCCCGGCCACGTAACTCCACTGGAGGCGTGCGGCTGCGCTACTCGACCCACACACCTGCTCGGCAACCACTGTGCGACAGGGACACTTCCCTGCCACTCTGTGGCTTCAAGACAACAAAGCAAAACCGTCCTAAAGTGTGTGGAGCCACGCTCCCAAAGAGCACTCTGGGAGTTTTATTTCCTAACTCTGCCTGCTGGTCACCGAGGGGCAAAGAAAGGCCCTCCCCTGCATGTGTGCCCCCTGGGATTCAACTGCTTCGGCTCCCACCATGCTTCTTAGAGGACCACGTCGCCCCTCTTCCCGCCCCATTCGATGACTGCCTTGCGACCACAGAGGTGCGCCACCTGCCAGGGAGCAGCGCCACGTGTGTCCACACCTTTCATGTAGGCCTCGATCTTCCGGATGAGCTCGTAGGACTTGGAGCGATCAAGTAGCGTCCTGATGGCAGGGAGGGGGTCCAGGACAATGGTCTCAGGGTGGGCATCAATGTATTCCTGCAAGGAAAACATACCCCTTCCGGTTAGAGATGGGAGGCTGATGAGGAAACAAGAAGGTTTCATGCCACATGCCCCCCCCCCCGAATCCATCCATCTCTTCTCACTGCCCCCACTAGCCCTCACTTGTGTTGGGGGCACCACTTGGTCTTGGGAACCTGCCTCCACCCACTCACCCCCTCAGAGATCATGTGAGTTTAGTTGGACCACTCAGGACATTCTATCCCGCTGGGGCCACTGGCTCAGGAGGGGACACGTAACCCTAGTTGGTACAGTCAGAGGCAGGCTCAGACCTCTTGCTGGGAATGCTGGGAAAGAACACTCTCCTCACTGGGAAGAAGAAACAGAGAAAACTGGGCAGCTGGGAAAAGTCACCTGGGCTCTGACGGAGCCCAAACTCAAAATGGGGCCCAAATTGGGAAAACGGCCAAGAAAAGGGGAGCGCCCAAGGTCTGGTCTTCTCGCTTGACCCCTGGAAAGCCTCTCCTGAACCCCGGCTGCTCCACGTGTGAGTGCCACGCAGTGCGAGTGGCCCAGCAGCCAGCACTGATTCGGAGGCAGGGCTGTGGGGCCTGGGGGGCCAGGATGAGGCTCTGTGGGCAGGCCTGGCCGTGCCGTGGGGCGACCACCTGGCCCTCCGACACGGAGTCCAGAGAGTGATTTAACACGCACTAGTTTTATGCGGGACTATGGAAATGCAAGAGGAACTAGGACAAAATCCGTCTTTCAGGAAGTTACAGTCTTCCTGGGGAAATAACGCTAACGCACGTGGGGAACAAGAAACTACTGTCTGTAACAGAATTCAACAAAAGACAGAGCAAAGTGTTTCTAGGAAGACAGGGACCCTGGCCCTGCCACTCGTCACCTCTATAACGATGGGAGCCCCAGGTCGCGCCAGCGGGCCGAGCGGCCTGGGAGGCAGACCCAGTGCATGAGGACGTCGCGCTGGCCCTCAAACTCTGTGATGCTAAGGCTAAAAATGTGCAGTGCCGGAGTAACAAGAGAAGGGCTCCGCGAGAAGGCTGCGCGTAGGGAAGGCCACTCCGCAGCTGCTGTTACTGTGGGTGGACTCGTGTGCTCCACCCCCAACTGATCCGATGGAGTCCGAAACCGGGGTCCTTGTGAATGTGACCTTATTTGGAAATAGTATCTTTAGAGAAGCAATCAAGTTAAAATGAGGTCATATGGGATTCGGATGGATCCTAATCCACTGGCTGATGTCTTTAAGACAAGGAAGTCACACAGCTACAGGGCCAGGACGTGGCCGAGGATGATGGGCCACCACTGAGGAGAGGCACAGGGTCTCTCTGGGCACCTTCAGGAGGGGCCAACTCTGCAGACACCCTGATTTTAGCCACCTTAACTGCGGTACACCGTGACGGCCACCCCAAGGAGTGACTGTACCAGCTGAAGCCACCGCCCTGCTCACCCAGTCTACAGTGTCAGCCCGTGAGATCAGCAGGGGCCAGGAAAAAGCCATAATGCTCCTTTTCTAGTAAACCTTATCAACGAAAATAAAGCTCCATTTAGAATTCTTTTCAGTGAACCTATTTTGCTTCCTTAGTAATCAATTTTAAGAGCTCTCAAACACAAAAGCCAGAGATTCCTATCTCTCTGCTCTGAAACCTGCTCCCCACTGTGTTTCAAGCCAGAGGATCCAGTTATGGGCTTTTTTATTTTTTTTACTTTTTTGGCTTTTTCTTTGAATGTTTAAAGAAAATTTCTTGGTCCCTAAGGGGTGGCCAGTGCACAAATGTGGGGAGGGGGCTTCTTCCCATGCCCCCACGCAGGAACTCCATGGGGCCAGCTCGCTGTCACCATCAGGAGGTCCGCGCCCCACACGCACGTGCTGTCGGCCACATGCAGAACAAAAGCCACCCTCACAGCTTCCTCCCCCTGCCCTGAGAGACGTGACCATCAGCAGCAAGTCAGCTCAGCAATGGCCTACCGCCCTGCTGGCGAAACAAGCCCAGCAGCCGATCCCGTATCTCACCCACAGGAGACATGGGGACAGGCAACACGGTGTCCTTAAGGAAGGTGCATCCCCACAGGGCAAGGGACCATGCCCAGCTGCGCCGTCCCACACTGCAACCTCACCTGAATGCCCGCACCTCTCCCCGGCGGCCCCCACCCCCCCAGCACCATGCAGCCCGCTCACTGAACCCGGTCTATGCTGCCGTGAGGGCACGTCATTCACGAGACACCCAGATTCACACGCATGAACACACATTAACGTCCTCACGTTAAAGGTCATCTATCGGCCAACTTCTCGTTATCAGCAGTGCTCGGGGCACCGTGCGGGGTGCAGCAGACACGCGGACGAATGACAGCCTTCTAGGCTTTGCTCTGGTGGGTCCGTCATCCAGGCCGACGAATTCATTCGTGTTCTGGGTTACAAACTAAAAGCACCAAACTGTCCTTCTCCCCCGCCGACTCCCCACCCCCGCCACACTGGGAAGCATCCAGAAAACCAGGCTCCCGCTGTTACCACCTCCTGGTGTCACCTGGGGCAAGGCACTTGGTTCCTCTAGGACTTGGCTTCCTCGTCCCTGACGTCAGTCTCAATTACAGCGAGGACCAGGGTTTACGAGGCAGACGTTAAGGCCACACATGGGGGGACTGTTCTAGAACGGACAGACAGCCACTTGCTAGAGGCATTCCAGGTAATGAATGGAAGGGACACGCATACTGGCGGACACATGTGTGCTCACAGGTGTGCACGTGGATGACCTGCCCAATTCTCCCCCAACAACTCAGCCACGTAAAGCACGCACCAGATGCCCCCTCCCCGCAAACCTCGCCCCAGCCCCAAGGACAGCGTCTGTGCAGCGGCTGGTTCTGGTTCCACTTTTATGCATAAGGGCAGTGCCCTTTAAACAGGGAACTCTGAAGCATTAAGACATGAATTTAAGCCAAATTCGTGAGGGGAAGAAGCTAGAAGAAACCCAAAGGGCAAGTATCTGACAGGCAGGCGCCAACAGGCTTCTGACCCGGGATGAAAGCACCAGTATTAACAGAAGAATTATTCCTAAACATGATCTCTTTTGGGACGAGGACAGAGAGGGCAAAGAGAGAGTTTTCCAATCGCCCCATTATCCACAAGTGGATTTTCTTCCAAGCTTTTCAGCTTATCTATTGTATCCCAGGCCTCATGCATTTTTCACAAGTCTCTTAGAATTTCCAAACAAATTGCTAGGCACCATTTTATCACCGCTCAGAAGAAGAAAGGCCCAAACTGTCTCCATGGCAAATGGTAAACACATGTTTCCTTGGAGGGCCTGCCTCAGAACACCTAGGAAGGGATCCTAGGAGCTCACACGTGGGAGCCTGGCTGTAAGCAGGCGGAAAAGAGGGAAGGCAGAAATACACAGCCCGGCTCAGCAGGCCCCGGGGAGGTCTGCAGAATGCTGACCCTTTGTTAAGGGGACAAAGGGGCAGTCACCAGCCAGACGCCTCCCAACCCATGGGATGATGGGATGATGATCCCAAGGGGATACCGGACCCTCTGCTAGGCTGGGGGAGTCAAGGTTTCCCCGCTGAGAATCTGAGTCAAGTAAGAGGACCGGGATGAACACCAGAGATCCAATTTCCTCCACAGTTCCACAGGTGGACAGGAAAAGAGGAGGGAGTGAGACGCCAGGATTTGCGCTCATCTAATAGAAAATGCAGGCGGACGTCCTGAGTTCAAATCCTGCCTCTGCACTTACTCTGCATTTGTGAAAAAGGAACTGCAGCTAATCTCCGAGATTGTTTCCGTGTACCCAAAACGCGCATTCTGAACAAAACCTACCTCAGGGAGCTGCTCTGGGCAACGAGGAGGTCATGGGTACGAAAGGTGTTGGTAGATACAAGAACAAAAGAGATTCTCATGATTCTGCCACATGTGGGACTCTCGGGGCTAATCCAACCCGAGGTCTCTGAGTTTACCCTGCCCTGGCCCGTCCAGCAGACCAAACAAGGGACATGCCAGCTCTGCACATGGGATGAGCAACTGAGCTGCCCGGGGCACCCTTCCTGCTGGTCCCTGGAGCTCAGCACAGTCCCCTGCCCACACCCGGGGCTCCAGGGGGCACCCCTCTGTGGACTGCAGTTTTAAATTTCCCGTAAGAGCAAGTTTGTGGGACAAGAGAAGGAGGTGGGTGAGTAATCAGATCCTCTTTTCCTTCAACCCCACAGATACACGGATGTGCCAGAAACAGGTACAGACACTGACCCTACCTTTCAGGGAGGAGCACGACATGGCTACCCAGGTGAGCAATCAATATAACGAGTAAAAATCATCACAATCGATAATAATGCTGAACAGCAGCTACCATTTACCTAGGACTTGCTACGTGCACACCACACTACGAGGTAAGAGCGAAAACCATGAAAACATGGGTGTAAATCTTTAGGAGCTCCAATTCTACAAAGGGGGTTCTTAGACAGGATACCACAAGCACGAGCAAGAAAAGGAAAACATAATAAACAAAGCGGACATCATCCCTGGGAGCTTTTGTGACTCAGAGGCAGTGCCCGCCTCAGACCCGGGGGCTCTGGAGTGGGGGCCCCTGCCCGGCCTCCCCTCACCACCCCCACCGGGCTGTGTGCCTAACCTCTGTGGCAACACAGGGACTGTGCTCTGGGGTTGGCCTGTGCTGGAAGCCCCTTGTCTCTGGGCCTCGGCTTCCTCCTCGGTCAAGTGAGGCCACTGCTATAAGAGGTTCCAGCATAGGAGCTGGGGGCCCCCAGGCCTGGGGTAAAACCCTACCTCCCCCACTTGGGACACGGAGCCTCTAAGTCTCAGTCCCCACCGGCACGTGCCTCAGACGGGCCTAGTGTGGGGAACACTGGGGCCGCTGGGGGCGAGGAATGGCGAGGGGTCGGGAGCCAGGAGCAGCGCCTCCCACTGGGTCTCTGGGTGGCCGGCTGTTTGTGTGATGGCTCGCTGGAGAAAGCCCACCTTCTGCATTGGTACCCGCCTCCTTCCTACCAGTGTCCCTTGTCCCCCACCTCCCAGGAAGACAAGGTCATGTGAGAGGACAAAGCTCCACACTGGGAGCTGAAGGGGAGGGGGGCAGGGCACAGCAGGGAGCCTGTGTGGGGGTGGGGGGGCTCTGGGGAGCAGCACCCCCATACTGCCGGATCCACAAACACTCTTCTATGTTTTTAATGCATATATTTCATTTCAATTTTAAAAAGGAAAGGAAGCAAGTGAACAAGCAAGCACCGACTTAAAGAGCAAGCCCCTGGGTTCCAGCCCCTGCCCTGCGCGTACCCTCTGGGATGCCAGCCTTATACATGGATCAAGGATGGGAAATGGGCACAATTCCATCGCGCCTCCTCCACGGCTGCAGCAGCCATCGCCAGCCACCATGGCGGCAAGCACTTGGGGATTACAACAACCTTCTGTGCGAGCCACAGTGGGACCTCAGAATCCTGATCACCACTTGGTTCTAGAAGCAGAAAACATCAGCCCTCTGGGTGACCCCACATGCCACACACAGACTCTCCAGACGGGCTCCCCCCGGGATCCCACAGGTCAGGGTGTGTGTGATGCCTCAGTTAACATTCAGCCAGCACACAAATGCTGGAAAGACCCAAGTGCCTCCTTATGGCTTATCCAGAGGCTTTTATGGGAAAGAAGGTGACCTTGGGCTCACTCAGCATCCTTTCACTCCTGATTCTTCCTAGGGACACAGCAAGCTCGGACCTCCCAGCTGATGGCCCCAACAGCTGGCCTTTCAACTCACTCCCCCCACACCCAGTGCTAAAGCCAGAAAGCTCCTAGTTCTGAAAATCCTTATGCCAGGATGTCCTGGCAAGAGTCTAGGATGGTTATTACTAATAATTAGAGTAATAACGATGCTGACAGCAGCTAACTGTTCCTCACAAAGCACAGGCCAGAGTTCTGCACACTTTGCAGGAACTGGCACATGTATCCTTTACAACATCCCTATGCTGTAGGTCCTATTAGCAGCCCCTCTGGTAGACAGGGAAACTGAGGCTCAGAGGACCTCAGTACCTTGCCCAGGCCTTCCCAGCTAGGAAAAAGCCAATATGGATCCTGATCCCAAGCCGTATGGTTCTAGGACGGCTCAAGTGCATCCTTTTAGAATTTAGGCTACAAGGGGTAAAGTGAGCTCTATCATGTTCTGCAGCTGAAGCCTAGGCCTGTAGCCTGGCAGGGTAGCCCGCGAGACCAGGCAAAATGCGTCTAATATCAGCACAAGGTAAAGCAGGGGGAAAAGGCGGCACAGAGCTTTCGCCACTTCCTCTCCCAGAGGCGGAGTCTCGATGGTCAGACCCTGCAAGGCCTGAGGGTCCCTGAATCCAGCACATCTTGCAGAAAGGAGAAAGAAAGTGGAAACCAGCCCAAGGTCACACAATAAAGTGAAAGTTAAGGCAAAGGCAGAGTCAAGAAATTTGGGTTCAAGTCCTCAGAACCACCATGAACTATGTCTGCTTCTGAAAGTCACTTACGTTCCTCATATCTCGTACAAAACAAGAGACAGAATGAGGCATTTATCTGTAACGTTCTTTCTGACTTTTAAGTCCTAGGACTCTGATTCTGTGATGTGATGAGCGAACAACAAAAGCTCTTGGACCCTGGAATGAAGCCACACTGCCACCTTAGGCCCAGGACATCCCAACATGGGCGCCCAGGGCCTGTGCCCTGGAGCATCCACACAGCAGCGTGAGTGCACAGGGCCATCTCTCAACAGGGCCATGAGACACAGGCCCGCCACACAAGAAGGAAGAGGGCAAGCAGGACGGACATACAGTGACAGACAGCCAACGGCTCCATGTCAGGAAGACACCTGCTCACTGTTTCTCAGATGACCCCCGATGTCTCACAGACTCGGCCCTGGCATGGGGGTGGGGGGATCTCCGCACCTTCCCTAACTTCTCTACAAGGGCTCCTTGGAGGGTGGGCTTCCCCAACAGCAGACACCTTGGTCTGCATCAACCTTCGTTTGTATTCCAGAGAGATCTCTGGGGTCTGAGCACTCAGCCTGAAGCCTCCCAGAGAGCATGAGACCAGGAAGAGTGAGAACCCTAAAGTGTGTGTGCGTGGAGGGGTCCCCCTCGGTGGGGTGACTGGTGATAACAGAGTAGGGGAGTGTTGCCACATGGGAATGCACAGGCACAGGGGCATGGGGGATGAGGAGGGAAGTGGGACGGTTTCCAGAGGCCAGCAATGCCGAGCCACAAAGGGTCAGAAGCGTGGGCCGAGGAGGAACGGCATTCCAGCAGAGGGGACAGCAGAAGCTAAGGCAGTGGGTAGAAGTAGGTCTCACGGGGAGGTTACATTAAGGCAGGGGGCAGGAGAGATGGCAAGACACATTCCAACTAAAGAATTTGGACTGAGTCCTAAAGCAATAGGGTCCTGAGCCCAGGAGTGGCAGGGCCAGCTTTGAGTTTTGCAGTGACCAGCCTAGCCATGTGCAAAGCGCAGGGGCTGGGGTAAGAAGGGTCGAGGCCAGAGCAGTGTGTCAGACGCAGTGCTGGCCCTGGAGGCACGTGCACAGGACTTCCCCAGTCGGGAGGGACTGAGCTGCCGTCTGACCTTCGCACAGTATCATCTCCAGGATTTGGCAGAGCTGTGGACAGAAAAGTGCAATGCACTTTGCCCCTCAGACCCACTACTTAACCCCACGAGCTCAGGCTGGGGTGGCCAGGCCCTTCCAGCACGGGGACTACAGAAGACCAAGGTGGAGTACGAACGAACACACAAGCACCCGACAGAAGCAGGGTGGCCCAGGTTCAAGGTCCAAATCAGCTGTGTGAGCCTGGCACAGACACCGCCCTGCCCAGGGCCCTAAAACAACAGGATAAGGGGGTGATCGCTAGCATCCTGGCACTCTGATACTCTGTGGCTCTGTGCCAATTTAAACTGATTAGAAAAAAGTGGTGGAACTTGGACCAGCACTTGGCTGGGGATACTTTAACCAGTACCACTTCTACGGGGAGAAATTGGGCAACAGCCAAAATTAACAATGATAAACTCAGTGTTTCTATTTTTAGGTATGCATCCCACAGAATTCCCCACGTGCGCACACAAAGGTATTCCAACCACTGTAGCAAGTCTCTAAAGCACGATCAGAAACGTCCTAACATCTACCGGCAGGAACTGGCTGAGAAAAGGCTGTTAAGGGCCTTTAATGGAATACCACGCAGCCGTGCAAAAGAATGAGGCAGCCTGAGGACCAAAACGAAAACCGTTTCCAAGACATGTTGCCCAGAACAGTGGCCTGTGTGGGGACAGGAAGACCATCTGTGTTTACAAACACAGAATCCCCTGAAAAGGTTCAAGGCCCCTGGAACCAACGGCTGTCCCAACGCAGGAACCGGGAGGAGACTCCCCGCACGCGTGTTACCTATTACCAGAGTGAGTCAGCCGGGGCTGCTGGGAGCCGCGCGGAGCCGGCACAAGGACAGACAGTGGAGCACTCCGGGGGCAGACCGCCAGCAACAACCCCCACCCGCTCCTGCTGGTGGACAGAAGGGTCACAAAACAGGGGTTCAGAAAGGACAAGGCGAGGTCAGAGCACCCGGGCCCCAGGCCCAGTGAACTGTCTGGGACACACCACCGACGGCACAAAGAAACCCATTTCCAGATGCGGGGAGGGGAAGAGCGCGCCAGCATGGGGCCGGCTGGGCCTGAGCACCCAGGCCAGCGGCTTCTCCTGGGTGTGTCCTGCACACCCACCCCAGTGTGCCTGCCGTGGCTTCCGGGTCACAGGCGCCCCCACCTCCAGGTAGACACCACCCACAACTGTCCATCCACCTGGGTCCTCTTCCTGGACCGACTGAGGTGTCACAAGCCCCGCTCAGCCCTCTGGCAAGCAGTGTGAGCAGGACTAGGGGAGACCGTGGTCCCGATGGGGGAGACTCTGCTCTTTACAGAGGTGACAGGAAAGCCCATGAGAAAAATGCAGGGCCTGCCAAAACAGAACCCAGAATGCCGCGGAAGAGAGGGTGGGAGGCAGACTGAACCTTTACTACTGGAGACAGCAAACACCTCCTCCCTCCTCCTTCCCAGGCGCCCCCCTAAACGCCTCCCTTTCTGCCCCCAGATTTCAGCTCCACACTTCTAAGCACCAGCTTACAAGCGTTCTCTATCTCTCATCAACGGGAGGCTAGCAGGTGCCCAGCCAGACTGCTCGCCTGACAAATGTCCCATATCCTGTCACAGTGCCACAGCACTACTCAGGCCCTCTAGGCAAACAGACACCAAGGCCACACACAGCCTCGGAGCTGGGAAAGGGGTGTGCAGGGCTGCGTGGTGGTCAAGAGAAGGCATCTCTTCATAGGCCGACGGCACCCCAGACAGTCTGGCACTGCCGCTCCGGGATCACTGTCGGGGCTGCAGGGTGCCTCCGGGGTTACCTGGCCCACCCATCACAGCCGACAGCTAAGCAGAGCGAGGGCCTGGACGGAGCAACCGGCCCCAGGTCCCAAGAGCTCGGTTCCACCCCAGCTCAGAGCAACCCCTGCATTCCTTAAGCACCTGCATTAACCCTCCTATGCACCTTCTCCCACACCTGCTCAGGTAGCCCTGCGGAGCAGCCCCTGCCCTCAGGTGGCTTTCCAGGATCCAGGCCAAAGGCCTGCTCTGCCTGTCCCACCCTCCAGCCAGCATCCCACGGTCAGTTCCCAGGACCAGCCAAGGCCTCCCCACAGCTCCCTGTCTGCACTGGTGGGTGTGTAAGCGTTACAGCCAGGACCTGGGGCGCCCACGCTGCTGTCGGCGGTGTGACAGGACCCATCTGGAACCAGAGCAGAGTTTGCAGTGAGCTGCTGAACTCCGCAAGAACCAAAGGTCACTCGGGGCAGAGGTCCCCTGGGCCCCTCGCTTCTGTACTCAGCCACGCCAGCCTTCCCAGCTTCTGGCTGTATGAGAACAGTGGCAACTACTGCCGTCAGGAGGGCGACCCTGGCAATGACCTCTGGAATGGCAGACCACTGTCTGATGTCCTGCTGCACACCGCTGGCCTCCTCCGACCCAGGCCATCAGGCATGCTCAGTTTGCACACACTGCCCCGCACTGTGCGCGCCCGTGCTGCCCAGGGGCCTGGGTGGACACTGCCCCTTCAGCCTGCTCCACAATCTCCCCTTGCATACCAGGCCTTTCAGGCCTCAGCTCAGGAGTGAGCTCCTCAGAGAGGCTATGGGCCTGGCTTTTTCTTCCTTCTAGAACCTCCAGAGACTGTGTTACTTTTGTCTCCATTTACTTTTGTTTTGTTAGCATCACCCCTGCCCCCCCCCCCAACCCACAAATACAACTCCATGCAGCAGGGGCTACCGCCTTCACCTGATCTGTCTCACTTACTGCATCTGCAATATCTTCTATGATTCCTGGCACACAGTAAGTGCTCAAGTAAGACTTCCAAATGAAAGACATAACAACTATTTGAGGAAAGATCTCTCAGATCAATGGGGAGACTGGGAGCTATGGGCCAGGTCAGGTGCTGGAAGCCAGAGGGTGTGGGAGGTCTGAGGCAGGGGGCACGGGCCCTGGCAGCATGGGATGTGCAGGGAGGAGCTCAGAGAAGGTCCTGTGCCTGGCTCAGTCTGTCCTGGAGAACGGTGGTCAGCAGAGGCCCAGCAGGTGGCCTCCTGAGCAGCGTTCCCCCTGGCCAGTGAGAGGCATTATGATTTAGTTGCAAGATCAAAGGAAACCACATGGGGCTTCATTGTGGGCACACAGCCCTCAGAAGCAGCACAGAAGCAAGATTGGAAGTCACAGTCCCAAAACAGGGCAGGAGAAGTAATGGACGAGGTGACCTTTCTGCTGCAGGTCCCTGCAGAACCCACAAGGTTACAGTGCTCTGGGTCAGGTGCTGCGCCTAATGAGGGCTCAGGTCCACGCTTCCAGAATAGGGCGGGCTTTACGACCCAGGGGAGCACTCAGAGCTGGGGAACACAGTGAGTCTCAGCAGGGGGCGAATTTGCCCTCCAGGGGACATTCAGCAACACCTGAAGACGTTTTTTTGGTTGTCACAAGTTGGGTGGTGCTACTAGTATCTAGTGGGTGGAGGCAGGGATGCTGCTAAATATCCTACTATGCACAGGACAGCCCCCGACAACATAGAATAATCCGGCCCAATACGTCAGCAGTGCCAAGGATAAGGAACCCTGAAATACCGTATATACAAGTTCTTCCTACAACTTTGGAAAAATGTATTATTCATAAACATTAGTACTACTAAAACCCCAACATACCTCAAACCCTGTGCTGTAAAACAGTGTGCACACGCATGCACGCACACGCACGAGGGGGCCACAGCCAGCGTGCTAGTCAGAGCTCCAGGTTCTGGGGAGACTGTCCCCCCAGTGCTGTGGGAAGTCAGCTCTGCTCCAGGCTATAACAGGGTCATAAAGTCCTGAGTCTGCCTTGGGGGCCCGCCTTCCTCTCCACACAGGAAAAGGGCCCACAGACTGCTAATGGCACTAAGTGGTACCAACACCTTTGGGCCAGAAAGAACGATTCAGAACCATTGCCTGCCCATCCTGGGCACACAAAGGACAGATTGTGCGCCGTGGCCTCCATGGGAGGAGTGGCCTTGTGACTGAGGGCAGCAGTCAGAGAGAGGCTGACCTCACGGCCACCCCTGGACGGGATCTGTCCTCTGGGGCCAGGGCCACTAGATATGACCAGCTCTGCTTCCTCTGGCATCTGCTGGCCAACATTTCATCATGTGGCACCAGCTGTGTCAGAGGCAACCCCAGATGGTGACCTCTTCCTCGGTGACCCTGAATCACTGGCTCTCAGCCCCCAGGGGTCCCTCAGCTGCCACCAAAGCTCCTCTGAAGTAAATCTAAAAACAGCATGAGCTGAGTTCCAAGTGAACCCAAGCAAGTGACATATCTTCCCTGGGCCTTCGCTCCCTCACCTGATAAATGGGCAAGTAATTCCATCTCCCCAGGGACTGATACACGCACCCAACGAGATCAGAGATGCGGAGTGTCCAAACCAGAGTGAGTGACCAGGGACGCCCTCGGGAAGCAGTGGCTCCCTCACCATGGCTCCATGGTGACCACCTAGCTTGCCTGTGTCCGCTGACCCCACCAACCAGGAGGCCCATGCACTGCCAGACTGTGCCCTCAAAGGGGACAGAATGTCACTTAACATCGGACAGACATGACCTTCCTAATCAGCTCAAAAGACCCGGAACAATGAGAAGTTTTGTCCCCTTTCTTTGCACCCCATCCCTAGAGCACAGCCCTGTGCTGGTGGCAGCGTGGGAAACATCTGAGGCTGTGGGGTTTCCTCCAGCACAGCTGGGGGGCAGCTGGTGAGGGGCGGAGCCAGGGCCTGACACCCGCCAGGACCCATCACCTGCCCGGCCCGTCTCCTAAAATCACTCTGCATTTCTGCTCCCATTAGGGGACACTGTCCGAATTGCTGCCTCACTGACTCCAATTATGACTGAGAACTCTCAGGTTGACTGGGACTGATGGCCACAGGTAAGAAGGCTAGAGGAGTCCCATCGTCACATGAGGATGATACAGTGACATTACTGAGTGGTCCCTGAGTGCTACTCCTGGGCTGAGTGCTTCCGTGTGCCATCACACCCCAGCTCAAACAGTAAGCATGGCGAGTGCTTACACACTTGGTGCAGGCACCGTGCTGAGGGCCCCGTGCACGTGAATTCATTGAATCCCACGACAGCCCCATGGGGCAGTGTAATGACGTCTGGCTCTCCCCGAGGGAAACAGCGCCGAGTGGCTGCCGCGTTACTGTTCACACACTGGGCTCCCCGGCCTGCAGGTGGGTCCTGCCCCGCCAGCTCCCTGCAGTCGGTCACGGCCGTCAGAATCTGTGTGGCCACTGAAATGTGAGTCTGTGGCACATGGCACTTGGGGCAGAATGAGCTTCACTGAGTTCTCTTCCCTTTGCCGCGATGACCTGTCAGCTTGCTACTATTTTTAAAATAAGGGGTGGGGGTGAGAACTGCGGTACTGATCCAGTGCCGCGTCTTTTCCGGTAAAACGAGGATAAAGAACCAACAAGCTAAGCGTGCATCCCCTGCCTGCCGCCTCCGACGGCGGGGACAGAGCTGCGACCAGAGCCCTTTCACGCAGTCGAACAGCGGAGTGGGACAAGGTCCCGCGTGGGCCTTTGCGAGCCAGGCCGGGCTACTCAGGGGCTGGCCTACTCAGGGGCTGGCCTGTCATGGCTGAGGGAGGGGGCACCTAGGACCACGGGGTGCTGGGGCGAGGAGGGGGCACCGCGGAGCCTCCAATGGCTGAGTTTCCTCTTCATCTCAGAAAATGCCAGGCTCCGATGACTGCTGTCCTCCCAACTCAGAGTCCATCCTGCGTTGGCAACTTTCCCCACCAAGCAGGACCTCTCTCAATCCAATTAAATCTGATCCTGTCACTCCCCCTCCAGCCTGCGGGATAAAGTCCAAGCTCTAAGCTCTCTCTCCAGCCTTATCGTCCTGCCGTTCTCGATACGGGAGCCATGCCACACGCCCACCTGGCCTCCTGCTCCTCGTGTCCCCAGCTGCCCACTGGAGCTACTCCGTGCCCCCAGGGACCAGCACCCCTGATGCTCTGTCACTCCACAAACATACACAAGGCACCAATGAGGCAACAGGGACACCAGATGGACTTGAGGCAAACACAGTCCCCACCCATGTGGAAAGACCGGCAGTAGCAACCAACAGACAATTCTAACCTTCCCGAAGGAGGAGCAGAGAAGAGCAGAGGGCAGGGGGTGTATTCTTAGTCAGAGAATCAGGGCGATGTGCCTGAGGAGGAGGCACCCCAGGTCAGAGCTGGGATGGGGTGGGATTCCAAGCAAGGGAATGGCTTGTGCAAAGGCACCGAGGCGGGCAAGGGCTCGGAGTTGATCAGCTGCTGTGGGAGGGCCAGCACGGCAAGGACGGGGCAGACAGGTCACGGTGAGGCTGCGGAGAAAGGCGGGGGCCAGACTGCACAGCCCGCACAGGCCGTGGTGGAGACTGCAGTCTCTGTCATCACCTCAGTGAGAGGGCACGGACCAGTCTCACGCCGAGATGTGCGTGTTTCCCCTAACTCATCCCTCTGGGGCTCTGAGGGTCAGACAGCTCCTGGTGTCCCTCTCAGGACCCCTCCGCATTAGGAGTTCACAGGGAAGGTACTCAGGAAACCGCATGCCACCTCAGGGGAAGCTGTCCTGTGTTCTGACCAGGGGTCCAAGAACCATTTGGGGGACACCTGATATCCTTCCAGCTAATCCAGAAGGGAAGGAGAGGTAACAGTTTAGACTCACACCTTCACTTCTAAATTCGTTCCAGGAAAAGCCCAGAAGATCCACCTAGACTGCTCCGTGTGCCTCATGGAACGTGGTCACGGAACCCTGCTGAGCAATTCTGGGGCTGGAGGGGGCAGAAGGAGGACCACCCCCTGCACACACCTCACAGGTAGCCCTGGATACCACAGTGAGAAGAAGGTTCTCATTGCTGCCCTGAGGAAGCAGCTCAAGATGCCAGGAGACCCCTGAGGCCTGGGGCAGGGACCCTCCCACTGCCACTGCCCCTGCCCCTGCCCCTGCCCCAGCCCCGGCCCCCTGGCCCGCATGGGCGTAGCCCCTGAAGGACCTTCACCCAGGTCTGCTCACTGATAACTGCATCTGGGACAGAGCTGCGGTGGCCCCAGGCTGCTAGCTCCACGTGAACTTGGCACAGAAAATCAACTGAATCATCTCAATGGCTCCCCAAGCCAAGCCCTCGAGGCCCATATTAAAAATATAATAATAATAAAATAAAAAGCTTAGGGGTGGTTCCTATGACAACCAGCCTGGCTGACACCCTCCAACCTGTCCACAAGGGCAGTCAGAAAAAAGGCTTAACCTCTGGGCTGTGAAAATTCCTCTCCCTCCTGGGGCCCTGGAGGCTTAGTGGGAGCTCCGTGGGGACAGAACACTTCAGGGCTGTCAGAAACATCTCAGAAACTCATCCACCTTGCCCCTGGAGAAGGTCCTTGGAGCTGAGCCCCTTCTGGGACAGACCACCTTACTCTTCTCTTACAACAGAACGCGGAGAGGCCAGCTTTGCAAACCCAAGCCCGGGGCTCGGCTTCCCTCTGCCTCTGTCCACCCTGCGCCCCGCCTCCCGCCTAAGCCAAGGCCTCCTTGTTAATGTCTCAAAACTATGAAAATAGGAATGTGAAAACAACATGTGGTCAAGGTCAAGGGTCAGCCCATCTGGTCTGGCTCTGGACTTGACTCTGTCGTTTCTCATCAGAGTGGAATGACAGGTCACTGCGGACAGCACCATGCCTGGTGGCAGGAAGGCCTGCGTGCCGCGGAGCCGGCCTCTTTCCTGGCCCTCACCCGGAGTCTCTGGGCCCTTCTCTACACCAGCCCCCGCCTGTCTCCTCTCTTCCTGGGGCCTCTGCAAAGTGCAGCCTGTCACCCTTCTCCCCAAAGGATTGTTCTTTTCACAAAGGAGGAAACATCCTGGCCTTATCAGATATCCGCTTCATGCATAAGAACAGACTGCGGTGAAAATTTATCCCAGAAATCCTGAGGCTGGAAGGTCACCGGAGGGCTGGCTGGGTGGGTCAGACTCCAGGGACCCAGCCAAGGCCTCGCTGGGAAAGGCACCCAGTGGCTAAAACCCTTGTA